>CATIWQ010436540.1:0-21575 GCA_949673415.1 Euphorbia schlechtendalii
GTATATCAAAATATGTTTAAATTTTTAATATAATTGCATTGTTTACTTAAAATCTTTAATATTTAGTAACATTTATTGTAATCAAGTATACAAATTTAATAGGATAAAATATAGGAACTTAAAATAATTATAAATTTAATGTATAAACATATAATAAATAAATAAAATTATTCGTCGGGCCGGGTTTGGGCTGGGCTTAGGTATTTATATAAAAACCAAGCCCGGCCCATAAATCTTCGGACTTCGACGGGCTCGGGCCGGGCTTTTTTAAAAAACGAGTGTCCAAACTCGGCTCATTGAAGTGGGCTCGGGCCGGGCGGGTACCCCGGCCCGTGAACAGGTCTACGTCGGACTCAAGATGAAGTGAGCCGATGTTGGAGAGAGTTTAAAGACTGATTAAGGGGACGGTTGAGATTTCATTAAACAGTTACTTTTGTGTTTATAACTCGATATTTTATTAAATCGATTTCACATCTTTAATCCAATCATAGTAACAGGTAAAGTAATGAAAAATTTATTTTTGATAAAATCATTGTATATACCATAAGTAAACACAACTTATTCAATTGATTTCCCGGAGCAAAAAAATTATGTAACAATAAAAAAAACATGTGTAACAACAATTACATTGCTCTAATTTTTGTTTATATTATTATTATTCATAGCAACCCACAATGTTTTGGGACAAGACCAAGAGCTCTTCATGTAATCGGTCCATTTAATAAAAAAAATACTATTATTTTTTAGATGATTGCGGCGGTTTGTCGGTTTAATTAAGCAGTGACCAATTACCAATTCATGATGATGATGTTTATCAATAAATCAATTTTAATACTTATTTGATTGCAATTTTTATTATCATGGATATTGCACATTGTTGGAAGGTAGGCAAATGGTTTGGTAATCGGTTTATCGAACCGAATTAAATTGAAATATTAATTTGGTTCGGTTATTTTAAAAATTCGATTTAGTTCGGTTTGTAAAATGTTGATATTTCGGTTATTCGGTTCGGTTCGGTTTTTGTGTAGAAAAAACCGTATTAACCGAACCGAACCGAAATATATATAAACATGTAATAAAATTTTATTTTAATATCATACCCTTATTCCTCTTCTAAAAAATGCATTTTCATTCTTTTATGTGTCTCTACAAAACCATTTAATTCATTGTAATACTTATATTGGATGTGCATTTTGTATTTTAAGTGTTAGAATTTGGAATTTTTGTTAATTAATTTAAAATTTCGATTTAATTCGGTTTTTAACCGAACCGAATAATTTATTTCGGTTTGATTAATTCGATTTTGAATCTTATTTGGTTTGGTTCGATTAACAATATTTTCCTTATTTGGTTTTCGATTAATTCGATTCGGTTTTTACCGAATACTCACCATCAGGAACACCTACGAGATGATTCATCATCCCATTATTTATTTTTTATTTTATGCCTTTATGATAATAACACTATTTACCCCGAGGGACTCTTTCTCTTTTATTTTTTACATATATAGCATTTTAATATTTCCCACTAGAATGTACCAAGAAAACAATAAAACTATAAAAAGTTTCATATGAAACGTTGATTGGTATTGCTTTGTCAAGGACGAAGATAAGTTAGGATTGCGATAATTTAGACGCCACGATCAAAGGGTTAAATTTTTTATTACATCTACATGCGTAATATGTGTGAATTAAAAAGATTAATTAGTGTTTGAGTATCATCTAATTAGTTCAAAAAGACTAATTAGTGCTTAAGTAGCATCTAGATGACAATAAATCAGTGCAATACCTTATACTGCTTAGATCCATAAAATCAGGCATCTAATAAAACTCTATCTTGGAAGAGCTAAGCCGAAACTAGAAGATTATTTTGAAACACCTAACATTTTTCCTCGATTTATATAGAAATGATCAAATGCATGGGATTTTTATTGATAAAAAGTTAGTTAGACATTCTCCATCAATTTATCATCGTTACATTGAATTTTTTGTATTTCTTTATTCGTTTTGTTTCCGAAATAGTTAAAAGTAACTAGTATTACATATCTAATCATTGCTGAGCTTTAAAACTGTTATTAGTTACAAAAAACACTAAAGATGGTTATCTAAGAAGTTTTGAACCAACATTTACAAATGAATGAAATGAAATACCTTGAATACAGGAGTAATGCATATAATGTATATATAGAATTGCGATTGAGACTCAATTGTTTTGGAATTCTAACAATTGAATTGCAAATAAAACTGAATTGACTAAACTTATAATTAAAAAAACTGAACTGATAGTGCGAATTAGAAAAACTGGACCATTTATTGATGGTGGGGAATTAAGGCATCGCTTGGGTCAGGGATGATGGTTATTTAAAAAATAAAATAATGAACAATGTATCATATTAATAGGGCTTTTATTGTGAAGGATATACATTCACTTCGGGAAGATATTTTTGTAGAAAATGATTGATGCAAAATTATCAATTGAGATTTATTGAGAGATGCCCCACTTTGAGCAAATTCAATTAATGCAATCAAGGAATTCTGATTTTTCAAACATTGGGGAAATTGGAAGCATATGATGAATATTTCCATTGTATTTTGCTTGAGGAAATGATGGATTAATTTGGCCATTTGGCGTGGGGTCTAAGTCTTCTTCATATTAACATCAATGACTTTCAGTCATACATTCATAATAATACCAAGGTTTGTAAAAATTCCAATCACAAAAAAAAAAATAAAATTATTTCAAGTCTCCAATACGCTACTTTCTCTATGTATGAACTAAAAATATATTTATAATTTGCTTGCAAAATCTCGTTCCGACCTTTTTTCTTGAATGAAACGAAATAGGAATAAAAGTTTATCGGACACATAAAAAATAATAAACATAATTTTATAATTTTGAAAAGGCAGGAATCCCATCTAGTTACAACTTACACTATAAATGCTAAAGTGCTAGACCTGGGTACGGGCCCATCGGACCACAAAACCTCTTCATGTCCAACATTTATGGACTTTTATAAAAAACAATTTAAAATGGGCATGACTTGAATCCAACCCTAAATGGCCCAAGTATCATATGAGGTTGGTTTTTTTATAATTAAAAAGTATAAGATTAGTTTTACGATTCAAAATACTGTGACTTCTTTTGTAACAAAGTAAATTTTATTTTATATTTTATTATCATTGAATCAATCTTCACATCATTGATTAAATGATGATAAGTTAAAAATAATGAAATTTTTATTTTTCAAAAAAAGACAACATAAAATCTGCATAGTTTCAATTTTAAATCCCAAACCAAAATTATAATTAATACAATAAAAAATATTTATTTTTATATAATCCTAATAATTTATATAGTTTAAAATTTCAATTTCTTCAATCAAATATCATTCAAATTAAGGAGTTTAAATGCATCAACACCTTTTAAACTTCAACACTTTTTAAACTTGTCAACAAAAACCAGATGCCATCATGATTTTTTAAATGTTTCAATCAATTTCTAATCTTCACAAAAATACATCAATTTGCTAATTTTGATTGGAAAAAGAAAAGTCATAAAAAAACATATTTGAAAAATTAAACCAATACACGTGTTAATATTTGTCATGTGATCCAAGTTGTAGACAATATTCAACTATTGTTATCGGGTTAAGAAAATAACGAAGCATTTAATTTGAAATTGTTATAGTATTTATTCTCCAACTCTTTACTTCAAATTTTCATTTCAAAATACAATAATATTACTCTATCCCTTCTAATTTAGAACAACAAAATACTAATTAAAGTAAAGGAAATGAATAAAGAAGATAGAAAACAATATTTTAATGATTGAAGTTTGCACTTCATTCCCACTCCAATCCCGAAGTGAGATTGAAAATGGCCTTTTGAAATCCAACTTTTGTTACATTTGATTCATAGGTTGAAAAATGCTTGGACTACTAATTTGTTTAGCTAGCTAGACCTGATTGGGTTTAGGTGAAAACATCCGATGCCCAGGTCTACTCAAGTCTAAGAACATTATTACTGACCGAACACAACCCTTCTTATTATTTGGTCCCATTTGTTACACACCAAAACCAACCTGAATATGCCACAACATTAAAATGGCAAAAGCAAGCTTGAAAATTGAAACAAAGCAACAAAATCCAAATTCAGCTATAGACATATAACCGATTAAACATACCAGATAAACTCCATCTAATCACTCAGCGAGGAAACTCCTAAAATTACAAAAATGGACTAAATGTAAGAATCAATTTAGCCAAGGAAAAACACCGAATGAATTTCCTTACCACAAAACCGACTCAGATTAGTATACGCCCCTGTCTGGACCAATTAAACTTCATTTTAACAAAGCTTCGGTTATTCTGGAGGCGCAATTTGGACACGAAAAATATTTACATAATATTGAGCTTCACTATTATTATAAAAATAAAAGAGAATAATTTATGGTGAAAATGTCCAAAGCTGCTTGGGAGACGATCACTAGTAAATAAAATTACAAGATCGGCCGCTCAAACAGACTTCGGATACAGCTCAACCGTTTGATTTCTGCCTTTTAACTAAGCCAAATATGAAATTGATATTTGATTCAAATGGCTACTCTAAAGGCAATTTAAAAAAATCCACAGAATTTTGAAATCTCCATGGAGGCGACGTGTGTTTGCTTCTTTTGATTTTTCTTAGATGAAAGGTTTGATAGGGTTTTATGCTTGAAGGGGGGGATCTTTAATTACTATAATGCCCTCAGTATCAGGGCTTTAACTTCAGCCCACACAACTTTCTTCTTAGCCCGATAATTAAGGGGAGATGGAACAATTCGTATAAAATGTTACCTGTATGGTTTCACTTCAATGAAATACCTATTTTGAAACTTTTTCAATTATTTACCCTTTTTTATATTTCTTTTAATAAAATACCTTTTATTAAATTGTTAATACCCCATTTAAGTGTTTTAATTATAACTGTTTCTTCCTTTTTAATTAACGTTTATTACGGCAGTTTTTTATTTTGTAAGATTCTCCCTTATCAACAAAGATTTTTTGTCTCATATTGAATTCACGTTATTTTATAAGATTCTCCCTTATCAGCAATGATCGTTTTTTCCATATTGAATTCATGTTATTCGTTTGTTTCTTCCTCCTTTGTTCTCCGTTTTTTATTCTTTTCACGTTCATAGCAAAGATTGTTCTTCCAATCTTGAATTCACGTTATTCTGTTTGTTTCTTTCTCGTTGGTTCTCTGTTTTTTATTTTTTTTCACGGCAAAGATTGTTCTTCCCATTTTAATTCATGACTTTTGCTTCTTTTTGTTCCCTGTTTCTTCCTTTCGATTTTTCATTAATCTGTAATGGAAGAAATTGATATTCTTATCTATCACGATGGTTATTAGACTCTCGAGAAGGATTTCGTTGATTACAGTGATTACAGAATTGTTATCCAAAAAAACCTGAGTTTCAGAGAATTGTAGTCTGTTATTTTTGACAGTTTGATGTTAGATTCATTGAGAGTCAATTTATTGTTTCAATTTCAGCTTCATTCTAGATCAAATCCAATGAAAATTATTGATGATATGTCATTGCAATTTTATTTACGGTCACGATTTCACATTGATGGTCCAATGGAAAATTCACTTTTTACAACTTTAATGATGAACGAACTTGTGCATCTTATTGGTATGTGTTTTTCAAACAAAAGTGTTTCTATTTTACCTTTAAATTAAGAAAATAATTGAATGGTTTTATGCATTCTGTTGTATGGTTCTGTTTTGTTTGAATGGTTTTGCGCTTAGAATGTGTATGGTTTATCACATGTATGTATAGTTAGTAGTTCGAATGTGTACAAACATTAAAACACATTTGTAATTGTTCATGCCTGTTTTCATTATGTAGGGTGTATTGTTTATACAAATCTATGCAGTAGTATACCGGTTATATTCATAAATCAAAATGTGTATAGTTTTTGCGCATAGGATGTGTATGGTTACTAACTTTTATGTATCATTAATAATTTAAATGTGTCCAAACATTATAAAACATTTCTAATTGTTGTTACTTTTTTGCAGTTGTTGATGAATCATGTCGTACCAATGTATAAGCGGGGATTGATAATGTTTTGGAGCACAATAAAGAAAGTATCGAAGGGGGAGATGTTCATGATTTATATATAAAACTGCTTAATAACAAAAAAATGGAGTAAATGACTAGTTCAAGTGAATCAGTGGTTGGTGACGAAGCCACAACATTGAATGACATAATTTCATATTACAATATCCAAAATGTAGTTGTGGGTCAAATGTTTAGGGATAAAAATACTATGAAACACACACTGGGTTTGTTTGCTTTGAAAAAGAATTTTCAATTTAAAATCAAAAGGTTGTGTCCTCGGTATTTTCTTAGTAATTACTTTTACGGTAATATTTAATGATATGATGATTATGCCATTAACCAAATGATGATTATACCATTAACCAAATATTTAATGATATTATGATTATACCATTAACAATAGGATGTTTCACTTGTGTATAGGTCATTTTGATATGTATGAGTTTTGCTACTGTTATATGGTTGTAATTGCATAATATGTATAGTTTATTTTTTTATGTATATGGGTTTTGCTACTGTATGTATGGTTATAATTTCATAATGTGTATAGTTCATATATGTTGATATGCATGGGTTTGGATACTATTGTATAGTTGTAATTGTATAATGTGTTTAGTTCATTTTGAAAATGTGTATAGGTTTGACTACAGTTGTATGGTTATGTTTGTATAATGTGTATAGTGATAGAATTGTTTCTTGGTTAAATGTACTCGTTAAATGTATAGCAGTAGAAGAATGCACCTAACAAAAATCTTAAAAATCATGATTAACAACATATTAAAAAATTCTTAAAAAAAACAATATCATTTCAATGTGCAACATCAGTTCAATTCAGGATTAACAATCAATTCACTCAATCTTCATCGCTAGCTTCATTGTTGTTGGAATTTCTTTTCCCATGACAATACAGACCGAAGGCGAGTCTATTATATATTTCGAGCTCACTTGGAATCGGTCGCTACTTTATTATATATTTCGCAAAGCTCAAAACAAACAGCCCACAATCGCTACAACAAAAGTTCGCTCGATTAATACTTTATAATGTCATTTATAATCATGGTATTTTCAATATAGATGTAAAGATTAAAAAATGCATACTAGTAGATTTGTTGAGCTACATCAATTTGTATCATCACCATCACCATCATCGACTTGCTCACCATCACCATCACTGAATTGTTCATCATCACCATATTCATCCTCATCATTGTTCTGACTACCATTGTCATTGTCATCGTCATCATCTTTGTCTGAATCACTTATTCGCGTTACAACCTATATCAAAAGCATACACTTAGAACATATTTTTGTTGTTTTAATCAGCTACCTATTATTGAAAAATCAAAACATAGTTGTACTTTTTTTCCCTTTTGAGTCAATAGTTGTTTCAACTCATTAAACTTTCTGTCTATTTTGATGCTTAGTCTCCGACCCGTGGTCTCGATATCATAATTAACTTTATCGAACTTTTCATCCAAATAACCTTTTAGACTTCTCAAGATTGTTTCGCCTTGATCACCATAGGCGTTCATTCTTTCGGTCTGATCTCCTTGCATATCAGCATCATAACCAATCTCTCTACTCGCTCTTTCCCTCCTAATTCATCACCTCCATCAATGTCCATCTCTGCTCTGTCATCTTGTTCCAGCAATAGTTCCTTTATTTCTTCCTTAATTTGAATTATTTCTCTCAACCGCACCTATAATAACTCAAAACCCATATTAAACCGAATTAATTTCAGATAAAATCGACTATTCTTAATAATACATATACAATTACAACCATACAACAGTAGCCCAACATATACACTCTTACATATATGAACTACGCACATATGCATTTACAACCATACAACAGAAGCAAAACCCATACACTTCAAAATGAACTATACACATTATATATTTAAAACCATACAACAGAAGCCAAACCCATACACATCAACCCAAATATGCACAGTCACAACAAACTCTAACCATATAAACTATACACTTTCCAAAAAAGATATGTGATGAGATTTAGTACCAAAGAAACCCTAGATAGTATAATCTGACAAAGGAAATCTTTTGAATGAGTTTCGAACCCATATACAACATACACTTTCGAAATAATCTCAAAATAGAAAACTTACTTTATAGAAGAAAGTTCTGATCGTTTTTTTATCCCGTCATCATTTATCTTTGCTGCTGCAGATCCCTTTTCCGATTTTGCTAAGTTAATTGATGTTTTGAGGGTGAATCGCGTTCAAGAAGGGTGGAAACAAGTACAAGTTTTCTCTCTTCCGTTGCATGCAGAGTCTTCCGTTGCATGCGGAGTCTAAGAAGTGTGGAACCGATTCCTTCTGGCTATTTTTTCTTCTGTAAATGATGGAGAAACGAGTTTGAAGAAGTTTGAAACTGATTTGAATTATTCCTATGAAAGTTCCGCAAATCATGGATTATTAATTAGTTGATATACACTAGTTATTAGGGGGAGTTATATAAATTTGAAAAAGGGGTATTTTGTTAATTAGTTTATCTGATTGGGGTATTTTATTAATTGGATGGGTGCAACCATGAAAGGGTTATCTCATATGGGGTATTTATATAAAAAACCCTTTTTTTATATATTTTTTATTGTTTTAATTTAAGACAAATTCTATTATCCTTTAAATGAAGTTCATTTATTTTACAATAATGTTATAGTTATTTATAAAAACTTTAAGTCTTTTGTCAATTTTGAACTTATTTTGATACCGCTCTTAAAATAGAAAAAAATTATTATTAGGAGAATTTGGTCATGGTAATTCATATTATGACATTATGTGTTAATCAATAAAGACCATGTTTAAGTAGAGTTTATGTGGCGTTTAAAGAGATGGGATAGCATGGTGTAGTTTTTCTGATATGATTTAACAAATTTCTGTTAGTTGAGATACTTCAATGATACAAATGAATACGTCAATGCATATAATATTAGAATGATGATACAATTTTTAATTGAAATGAATGAATAATACATTATATTTTTCTCTGATATTTGGCCGATGAAGATGGAATAAAAATGACATAGAAAAACTTTGAGAAGAAATTTGATGCAAATTTATTGGGCTGTTTTAACCCATTAAATCTGCAATTTGAAACTTTTTTATCAGTGCATTTGCTTATGCACTAAAAATACACAGCCCGACTTCGTGATACGCGTTCTTGATGTTGGCTCAGTATTTGATTTGGTTGATATTAGAAGTATGACAGTCTGTTGGTCGTTGTTGGGAATACAAGATCACTTGAATGAATAAGAAATCGTGATAACATTATCAGATTGTACCTATTTTAGCGGTTTTATCAAATTTTCAATCAGATAAAATCAGAATTTTAAATTAAAACTTAGAATAAAAAATATTGTGAATTATTGAACAAGTCTGATAGATGATCAATTTCAAGGTTTTTATATTAGTCCAAGTGACATGTTCAAAAGACACGGATTTTCAGGCAATGAACATGCCCAAAAGACAAAAATTTTCGAGTAAGGGACATGTCTGAAAGATATGAATTTTCGAGATTTTTACACTGAAACTTTTCCAAGCTCAACAGTGACAACTAAATACGAGGGTTGCGCTCGTTGCAGGACTTAACCCAACACCTTAGGGCACGAGCCGATGACAGCCGTGCACCACACGTGTTCACGTTCCCGAAGGCACCCGAAAAAAATCAAAACATATCTTTACGTGATTTACTCTAAAGGACTGGTTGTCAACCTCTCTCTCTCTCTCTTTTTTCTTTCGTAACAGCTAAGTCTGTCCATATTTTTGCCACTTTATCAATAAGACTTTTTTCTAATACTCTTTTTTTTTAACATATTTCCATGGACGTAAATTTCGTGAAAAAGACGCATTTGCAAGAGATTTGCCATTTTCGTAGTCTCAATAGAATCCAAATTTATTCGAATGATCTAGTACCATAGCAAGGTTAATTTATGTTCAATTTCACCCATAAAATATCATGTCATTGCTAGTTGATATCAAGAAACTGAATTATATAAGATGAGCTGATCCCGCCACTTCTAAATTAAACAACTAAGATTCAATGAATTTAGAAGACATTGATTTGTCTTTTATAATCGGCTCATTTTTCGGATCATTTCTATGATCGTAAACTAAAATTGGCCTTTCAGTTCAGGCTTTAATGTCATTCTACAGTGTAAACGTAAATTATTGTTTCATCAATTTAAAAGAAAGCTGGTTCAATAAAATTGAATCATATGTTAAAATATTATAGGTTTCCGAATACCCCCCATTTTTCAGTTCTAAGAAATCATAAACAGAAATTACAAGGAAAAAATAAGGAAAAGAATGACAATATTTGTACAACAAACAAAATAGAAGAAATCACAAGGAATTATACAAACAATGAAGAACAAAGAAGAATCAGAAGTCTCTCAAAGCCCAATTTTCAGTCCCACATTCCGACCATAAAATTGGGACAAAACAAGGCCCTAAAGAATGGTGAACACAGAAATGTAATGTACCAAAATAAAAAATGAAATTAAGAAAACCCCACATTAGATTACATACCTCCAATAATAAAATTAAAACAAAAGGCCAAAAGCAAGAGCTAGAAAAGAAGAAAAAGCGGCGGGCACAAATGTAGTAGCATCCGAAGCAGGGCTTGGTGCCGGAGATTCCTGAGCTGACACCGAACCAGAAACTGCCATTAGGACAACCATAATTGCCACAAACACTCTCATCTTCAAAGCCTCCATTGTAAGACAAATTTAGTTGAAATTGTTCTTAATTAGAGGGTTGATTTGAGAGAGTAATATGTTATTACAGGAAGATGGGAAAGTGAGCACGTAGCTAAGGAATTGATTTGTTTAAATAGATAAAGAAAAGGAACAATCATAGAAGCGCATGGGTAGTTTCTTATTTAATGATTGGTAAAAAAAAATTAAAAATAAATGAAAGAATGACAAATATGAGAAAATAAAATATTTGTCTCAGATCATGATAGTTATTAGTAATAATTTATACACCTTTGATGCAATAATTATTCATACATGAATGGAGAATAATTATATATTACAAAGAATGGTAGATCTATAATAAATAGCTATTCCATTAGCAAAACATCTAAATATACGTGATTCCTTCAACTTATTCCAAATGATTTATTGCTTTACAAATTTTCATTTTTTCATATTAATCCATAAATCTGACAAAATCACATCATATTGTTGTAGGAATGTCACATATCTATGAACAAAACATGTCGTAATCCTAATCCTAATTCAAAAATATCATCTGTTTTTTAGTGGTTAAATAAGAAATTGACATGCGTTATATAAAGGTATAATGCACGATTTGTCCCTTAAATTTGGTTTCAAAAGTCAAATGATTCCCTGAATTTTAAAAAGTACCCGTTTACCCCTCAACTTGTAAAAAAGTTTCACTTTGCCCTTTGAATGACACGTGCCACTTTCTAGTTGGTTTGACTTTTCAAATATGTCGTTTTTCTCTCTCCACTAGATTCTGACATGTGACAATGAGAGAGCAAATTGATACGTTGTTTATAAATTGAGAAGGTAAATTGATGCATTTTTTCAAGTTCAACGAGTAAGACGGTACTCCCTCCGTCTACTAAATATTATCGTTTTAGAGGGATTTTGATATCTCTTTTTTATTGTCATTTTGTATTTCTAATTTACTTTTTCTCTAAGTTTTTCATTTCTACCCCTATTAATTTGTTCAACTTTCAAGATAACCATATTGTAATATCCAATAACAAGATCAGAAGAGTATAAAAATCAACATATAAACGTATTAATGAAGTCTTGAAAATAGAGCATGACATTTATGAAAGGGTAAATTAGTAAATCACCTAATTCGGTTAATTGTTATCTTAAAAAAAACGAAGTGATATAACAAAAAAAAATGAAATTGATTAATTATTATCTTAAAAACTATGAATTAATTAAAATGATAATATTTAGCAGAGGGAGAGAGTAATTTAAAATTAAAAAATCATTTAATTTTTTATATCAATTTCGTAAATAATAATAGTCTTTTCAGACAATTTCGAAGCCAAGCGGAACTTTCCAAAGTTAATCAAAAGTAGTGGTATACAAGAGACCATTAGGCATTTACACCAAAATTGAAGGGATTTTTTTTTGCTGTATTGGAGGAAGCGTTAGGTGGGACAGGGTGTCCTTTGGATTCTTGTGCGCCTTACAGCTGTTGCCAACTGTTTGACAACCAAATAATGTTTAAAGTGAATGTTTAGCTTTGCCCCTTGTTTTCTTCATGAGCTGGTGATATTCTTCTTCCTTTTGCAATTGTTTTTTTTTTCTTTTATTACATTAAATTGCAATTGTTAATTAGTGGTAATGATGTATGATGATTAATTTTTGTTATACAACCTTTAAAGAAATTATTTTTACTCGGCTGTTTTGATTTGTAACATATGTCATATTTTCTTAAACTACAATTCAATTAAATTCAGTTCAGTTAAGTTCAACTATGTGTAGTTATAAGTGGTTGGTTAATATCTTAGCCTAGTGATAGAGATTGAGTTTGTGACTCTAGAAGTCATAGGTTCGAATCACATCCGGGGTGGATTAGGGATTTTCCTTTGTAATTTAATAATATAAACGGATTTGCGCAACTTTTTTTTAAAGAAAAACTATCTGTAGTTATAAATTTACACTGAAATAAGTTCAATTAAGTTAAATTAAGTTAAGTTTAGTTTAATTCAACTTTGTGAAGAAAACAATCCTTACTCCATTTAATGGAATATGATTACTGCTTAATGTCCAATTTAAACTGACTGAATTTAAAAATTTGCGCAATTAATTGCGCAGTCCTCGTACGCATTAAATTTTAATGATACTTGGGTAAATATTCTAAAATAATTCAATTAGATTCAAACTCTGTGTCTGATCTTCAATTTGAACGACTATGACCTCTTCAATAGATGAATTTAATTTCAAGGACCTTATTATAAATATAAACTTGAATGTTAATATGTTTCTTCATATGAATCATCCAAAGCATTATAGTCTTTTATTTAAATTTGCACAATTATGTTTTCAACTAAATTTCTCATGTTCTTCGTTCTTGCAAAATTTTGAAAAATATAGTAGAAACCGATCATGATTTAATATATGTTGGGGGAGTTCTTTCACACCGCAGGCACAAAACATGTACAAATTGGATAAAGATGGTTCTTTTTATAACCCATTTTCACGTGTCTTGTTTTGTTGCTAATCTAGAGACTAGTATTCTAGATGCTTCTTTCCTAGTGAAATAATATGACAAAAAACAATGAATAGATGTTATTAATTATAATTACGTTCAAATTAAAAAGAAGTATGTCACAAAATGTGAATAAAAAGCATGTGGCTTTCATAATGTGAACGAACACAACCACAATTTTAATGATTTTGTTTCATCCTCATATTATTCTAGGCACCTTTACTGGCATTAAATTGTTACAAAATGGACTATTCATTTGATTCACGAGAAATAGCAGAGGCATCGTCTCATAATTGTTTCATTGCTCTTCATTTAATTCATATAGAGATTTGAGGATCCAAAAAATCATATATATATATATATATACCAAAAAAATTTGTCTAATAGGGAAATATTAGAGAAAAGAATCCAATATTTTTTTTGGGAATGAAAGATTTTTTATGAAGACAGATGATTCCTTGTACTATTGTCATCCTGATTTTTCATGGTTATTCATTAAGAAATTTTTTATGTGAAAAATGATTTTTTTATTAAGCCTGCCAACAGAATACAATTTCTAATTTGGACAAATTTTTATTTATGTCCTCTCAAGAAATTAACTTGAATGAAAATATAAACTATAAAAACAAGTGGATTGTTATATGTTTTTTTTATAATTGTTATTACTTATTAGGCCTCACTATATTTTTCTTGTTAAAAATATATGTTATACATGTTTGTATGTTATATATATATTTGTGTTCATATTGATTGTACATTCAATACTGTTAAGTAACTCTACCCTATTCATTAGTATTAATTCATGTAACCTATATTCTTACATGTTCTTAGTACTTATAAATATTTTTTTGTACCCCTTACCTTGAAGATGTATACAATTATTTATTACTTATCTTCACGTATCTTATATTCTACTTTTCTATGGCTTATATTCTTGTATTCATATTGTTTTTAACATTGATGTACTTTTAGACTTGAAAAGTTAATTATTTAAAAAAACACACTAGCAAAATAATTTGATATATTTTTATACTAAATTGGGATATGCGATTTTTTTTCAAAATATAACATTCCTATAAATTGCAGTTTGTTTACGTGTTTCGAATGACATTGAAGATGAAAAGTGGTAAGGATCAAACATTCGAGCTAGTTCAGCATCCCAAGAATTAAAGCACAAGAGCCAAACTCAAGAAATAGTTTTGTACGTGTTTATACAAATAATGGAAGTGTTAAACAATTATGATTATAAAGGATTATAATCCCATCATGTTTAACCAAATGCTTTACTATCCCTCTATTTTATAAAACTAATATATAATATATATCTTTTTATGTTTTGCATTTTTTTCATCACTACCTCCATCGATATTTTATTAAGTCATTTTACATTTAAAGTTATTCATGTTGCATATATTTTTTTTGACATTATTTGCTTTGACCATAACTACTGACTTTTTAAAGTATTTTATAAATCAATTGTCTAATTTACTTACCTTTTGGACATTTTATTACATTTTGTCTTCCATTAGTAAAAATGAGCATAAAATTAACAGATCAAAATAAAATTGAATATAAAAATATCACAATCAACAATTGTTTTGCTATAATGTATATCTTGATAAAAAAATTAAAAAAATGACCTAACAATATAATAAAAATAAAATATAGAAAAGATAGCCATGAAAAAATGCAAAATAAAGAAAGACAGAGATGAAAAAATGCAAAATAAAGAGACATAGATGAATTCGAATACAGTTGGACACGTAATTTTTATTCTGCACTCAAAATGAACTCACAATAATGGTACATAGGTACTCACACATAAATTGATATCTTGTCAAGAGCAAATCTACCGCGGACTTCACTTTCTTTAAAAATTTTGGTATAAAAATACATGCAATTAAAACAGGTAAACTTGAAAAACATTTCATGCGATTTCATTGTTTTTCATAATTGTCAATGTTGATTTTTTTGCAAAAACATGCTAGTGTTTACAAATGTTAGTAAAAGATGAATAGATTAAAAAAATGACAAGACAAGGCCTAGTTTCGGTAAAAATTGACCGCTATAAAAGCTAAAAATTTGTCAGACACACTTTACTTCTTCTACCCCAACTTGAACCCTAAACCACCTTTAAACCTTATTTCTCGTTATTCAATTCCAATTCATCTCAATGTGCAATTTCTTTTCAATATTTCTTTAATTTACGATTGAAACTCTTCGCAAAATCTGAAATCTCTAAATATGAGTTTTCAAGTTTTTCCACTATACAAGGCAGAAAGTATCTTAGTAGACTCACGTGAAATTGGGCAAAAAAGAAATGTCAAAACAACCTGAATAATACAATTTCTCAAGGAATAAGGAGAGCTTATAAAGCAAACAACGCTGAAGAAATCCTAGTCATTATAGTCTACTTTTTTTCGCTTTCAGATTAAACCCCACTGAGATTCAAAGAAGGAAGGTGAAATTCTTTATTTTGGATTGAACAATGTTGGATGAAGTAATTTTAGAGAAACAAGAGAGAAGAGTGACATATTTTCTTTTGAAAATGTGGACTATAGAAATAGATATAACAGAGAAAAGGATATTAAATTTGAAGTAAGTGTTAGGGCTTTGTGTTTAAAGATGTCGGCGAAGGCGATAACGTTGAAGGTTAGTGAACCCTAATATTATGAATAAGTTTCTATTCGATGTTTTTAAATTCAGAAAAATAATAAATTTACTGTTGTATCAAAACAATAATTTATCAAATTAGACAATTTTTTAGCATCAACCATTTTACAATTTTTTTTTTATATTTTCTAATTCATCAACCTTTCATTAGGGGTGACTCACATAACACATAACATGGTATAAAAATAGTTTTATAACAATACTTGAACCCCCACAATAAAAAAATTCTGAATTCACCACAATACCTGAAATGTGCTTACATAAAAGTATCCAAATATGAACCTAACCACAATTTTCGTAGCATTAATCTTGATAGACTCCTTTGTGGTCTCTCTAGAGCTTATTCCTCCTTTGTCATGATATCCCTTCAAATGCTTTAAACTTCGAATTGTGCTATGAAAAGCACCACGAAACTTTTAGAAATCATCCAATCAACAAGCAATCAAATTAAAAATATACAATATTATATAGAATAATATATAAGCGGTGTGATGAACGTATATACAAATGCAGCCGTAATACTAGAAGCATCAACAGTTGAAATCAGGAAAATCTTGTAAAGACTTTGTCTATAGTCTATATTATATCCGAGCTACATCCCTGTACACCCACTACTATAACATCAGCTTTCATTAATTTTCCACCAAACTCAAATTAATGAATGTTACCTGTTGTAACATACATACCTCAACTTTAGAGGTATATCGTAGCCATTAAAGATCAACAATAATCCGACAAACTGTTTTTATAGAATTCATGTCCGACTCTCTTGCTTATAATCAATGAGGGGCTTGAAAATAGCATTGACTCATGCCCTGCAAGTGCAACCACCAACATCAATGCTATTTTCAACCTCCTCATTGTTTATACTTTGATTAATACAACATTGGATTACATGTTTTTTTTGTAAGGGTGATGATCTGAATGCTCTACTCTTGTGCCTTCTTATAGACATTGTTCAATTTCATCTTTTTTTGCATCTCGACTATTCTTTAATTATTTTTTTGAATTTTTTTAATCATTAAGGTATGGGTACTCTAACTAACTTATAAAGTTAATTATTGATTGAAATAGGTAGAAATTATTGTTGTGTAATGCATTACAAACATTACACATCAAGGCGTTGCAAACAACCAAGACCACTCACGGGTAGTCACTGTCTTTTAGTTATCATACGTGGATTTTTCCCTTTTTGTAATGTGCTATATAACCATGCCTCTAATGACATCAATTGGTTGCAAAATTAATACAAATCAAGAAATTAAAATCTGTGATGTAGTTAAATATAACAAATCAATCGAATTATTTAAGAACTAATGATTTTATAGCATGGGGACGACTGGAAATCCGAAGGGAATAAAATTGGAAAATATAAACGTGAATTCATGTTTCGGGAAATGTGAATAGCTAAGAGTTTTCGTGCTATTTGCAAAAGAGATAGACAAGTAATTAAGATAAGGATAAAACTCTTTTTCAATTATGCCATATTGCAAGTCCAATTTATTTTAGTACATTTAGAGATATAACTCTTTCATTTTGGAGCCCGTAACTAGAATACCATAGACAATTTATTTAGTACTAGTGCTGTTCACTGATACTGTAGTAGCGTATGAACATAATCGCAGCTTTCACAGCGTTAGCATTGGCCAACGCAGTCTTGTTCTCTTCTGAACTTGCTCCTGCTTTGTTTGATATCCCTTCAAATGCTATGAACTTTATATTATCCTGCAATGCCCCCTACATACCCAAAGTACCATTTTGTTTGACAAACGATTCAATATTGAAAATATACATGAAACCGTAGAATAATATATAAGTGGTGCAGCGAACATACGAATGCGGCTGCAGCACTAGAAATATCGACTGTTGAAACATTGAAAGCCTTGTAAAGAAATTCTCCGTAAGACGGATTTTTTACGCATATATCCGAGCTAGATCCTCGTAAACCCAATAAAACATCACCTTCTTTAATCTGCCACCAAACTCAAATTATTGAGCGTTAATTATGTACTCATTAATAAATATGTTCCTCACGGAACTTAATGAACATTTTCAATAGATTGGACACGCACCTCAACTTTAGAGGCAATTCGTAGCCATTCAACATCAACAGGAATCCAAAAGTAGGTACCATTGACTCTATTATTGTATATATAACTCTTTGCGTAAAAAATACTTCCTAACAAGTTTTCTCCCCTGGTCGGATAGTTGAATTGGCCAAACACAAGTTGCCCTTTTTCACTGGCGTTTTTGCTCTGTAAATGCAATTTACACTTTTCTCATGTAATTATTTGACCCAAAAGTAAATTAATGAAAGAAAGTGAAGAATGATAGAATAGAAAATTACGCGCCATCTCCAAGCTCCAGTGAAAGCGATTTGGTTGGGTACAACAACACTGCCAAGGCTAATAGAATTGTTGGTAGCTCCGGCTGTTCCAACATATACTATTCCTTTTAGCTTGAAAAAAGTGGTCAATAAATGCACCGATATTCCCACATGTATCTAATCATCTCCACCATATTATATAGTACTTATTAATTATAATTGTTCCAACAAAACGATTATATATAATCATTTATGCAAAAAAAACAAACAATAAATGTAGAAATATTGAAAGATTAAAAAAAATTAAGATACAGTGTGGGGAGTATAATTTACTTTTCTGGTTGAAGAATTAATATAGTTTATTATTTCATATCAGAGACAATAGCATTCTAATCAAACGTGGATAAACATGAAATCAAGTATTTTTACATGTCGAAGAATCAACTACTCTAACTAATAACTAGTACATCGTGATTCGTAAACCGGTTAACATGAACAATTCAAAAACTACTTTAATTCATGACATATGTATTGCAATTATAAAAGACATTGTGATTGAGGTCTTAGCCTAGTGGTTAAGGCAGAAGCTGTGGGCTCTAGAGGTCCCAGGTTCGAGTCACATCCCGGTGGATTGGAGATTTTACTTTCCATTTAATGTAAATCCAAATGAGGCAAATTTTTGAAAAAAAATAAAAGGCATTTTCCCTTTTTTCACAGTTATTGGAAATTTTAATATCAATTTTTTCTTATAATATTTATTTACAGGTAAAAATTTATATTAAAAAGTTGCTATTATAAATAATTACATCAAATACATTAAAAGTATTTAAAATAAATATTAAAAATAAAATAAAAAGAAACGAAATTAAAGGAACAGAAAAAAAGAAGAAATAAACAACATTTGTTAAAAAACAATCCACTAAAATTTACTAATAAAAAAATACAATAAAGTTTGTACGAAATTTTACGGTGACAACTTTGTGAAAAATAACACGGGGAAAATTTTCATTATTACCTAAAGTATTATTACAATAAAGAAATTTAACGGATGCAATAAAGTTTGTATGAGTTTTCATACTTTTTTGGAAACAATGTTTCGGTTCAATGATTTTTTGAGGTAGATTCTACGGTAAATATAAAGTTTTTATTACTTTATCTTTTATTACTATTGAATTAATGATGTGAAGATTGATCTAATGATAATAAGAGACAAAATAAAGTTTATTTTGTTAAAAATGAAATTATTATAGCCTACACCATTTTTTTATAAACAATTATAACTTCTGTGAATGTAAAAAAATAATTTATACATCTTTATATATACTTGTACGTTATCATACTATTACATGCTTGTGTTTGTTATTAAATATTTTTATATCAAATTTTTAACATATTACATGTTTGTGTACATAAATTTGCCGCAGATTTTGTATATTGTAAAGTGAATTCAGATTTCTTCGAAAAGACATTTTTAATGTTCTTTTTCAAATGCAAACCAATTCATGGTTAAAGAAAATATCTCATAAATTGTAATAAGTTTTATGAAAGATAACCCCACAAAATTAACAGATTGGTACTAATTATATTTACAAATATATGTAAAGGCCAACAACTTTAATAATAAATACATAATAATAAACAGAGAGATGTAATAATAGAATAAATGTAATATATACTAGTATAAATTATGTATGTAAAAGGCAAAAAAAATAATATCAGTGTATATTTTCACAACAGAGTGAGTTATACCCATATTTTTTTAAGAGATATTATCGTAATTATTTAATCAAAACAATAATGAGATGAGATGTATAAAAAGAAGTATACCGATGGAGTACTAGCACTTGTGACGTACGCAACAGGATATCCTTTAATGGAACCAACCACAACTCTTCTTCCTATTTTCCGGCGAAAATTAGTCCTTTTTAATTACATTTGCATCCAATATACAACTAATTATTCAACGAGACAACATATATATAATTTATTTTAAAAATAGTGAAAGGAAATTGAGAACATTAACTAATATTATAAAAAAAAGCGAAGTTAGAAAATTACCAAATTCTTCATAGTAAGAGTTAGCAGTAAACAAGCCAGATTCATTAAATGCCTTCTCAGTGTAATAAGAAGCGAAAACGAGACCAATTTGTGGTTTGTCGTCCTCATAGGATTTGGTTTCCTGGAAAAATAATTTATTTATGTTCAAGTTGAATTGTTCAGACTGTTGGACGACAGCTAGCAGTCCAACCAACATCAATGCTATTTTCAAGCCCCTCATTGTTCTTACTTCGATTAATAAAATATCGGATTACAATTTTTTTTTGTAAAGGTGATGCGTTTAATGCTATACTATTTTGCCTTCATATAGACTTAGTTCACTCACTTGCCGTTAATAATATATTTGAATAATTGATTCTGATATGGATACTTCAACTAACTTATAAAGTTAATAAACCACTAAACTTTGGTAAGTAACCACATCTTCCTCTCAAAGTGGATCAAGAAGGTGAGCTATAAAGGAAATAGATACTCTACAAGTTTGTAAGATGACAATGATTAGTTAAATGATAGAAGAGGTTATTGTGTAGCTTTATATATAATCTTACTAACTTTTTGTTTTAAGATAAAACACTGATTCATTTCTTTAGAACACATGTTTTGTAGTGTAAATTAACATATTTATATGGATAAGCCAAAATGACAAGTATTCACATCATACTATCTATTTCGACAAATTTTTTTGATGATTTTAATTTTAATAAGGTATATCTTATTTTATCTTTTATTACTATTTGATCAATCTTCACACCAATGATCCAATAACAATATTAGATAAAGTAATGAAAATTTTATTTTTAACAAAGTCATCGTAGAATATCTATTTTAAGAGTTCATTAATATATAATCTAATATCTTTGAAGCTGAATTTTTTTTTTGTTGTAGTACATGAATATAATGATCAGAACAACATTAATTGGTGTTAACAAGGTAAAATATTGACAGGATCGTACAAGCCACATAAGTTCCTCAGGCGGATCACGCCCGCCTGGAGTAGAGAGAATTAACGACAAGGTTAGGAACGTTCCTAACATTCCAGGTGGTTTTCAGCCGCCCTGAGGGTAAAACCCCGTTCTTCATCCAGGCGGATTCGTCCGCCCCTAAGTAGGAAGAAACCAAGTCTTCCCCAAATATCCAAGGAAAGTACAGGCGATCACCAAGCTGAGTCGGCTTGTCCGCCTGGGACGA
>CATIWQ010436565.1:0-15361 GCA_949673415.1 Euphorbia schlechtendalii
TATATATGATACCAGCAAGATATATAATTTAAATAATCATCGATAAATAACAAAGATGCATTTGTTATTGAACACAATAATATAAATTTTTTTGTCCATTATAACTAATAAAGATTTATCACCCTAATTGCCTTTAGGGCATACATCTTTTCTAACACTTTTTGACATCCATTTAAAATAGTTTGAAGTTCATATGGGATGCAAAAGTTGCTTCAAGACGGGCTACAAATGCATAGGTTTCATCGTAATCAATTCTCTCTTGCTGATTGTAGCCTTTATCAACAAGCTTACCCTTGTTTTTGACAACAATACCATCTTTATCAAGCTTGTTCTTGAAAACTCATTTTGTACCGTTGATTGATCTTCCTTTAGGCATAGGAGCTAGATCCCAAACATCATATCACTTGAACTCGTTTATTTCCTATTACATAGTGATCATTCAATAGTCATCTCCTTTTGCATCTTCAAACTTCTTAGGTTCAATCAATGAGATGAAAGCTAGATGGCTCATCATCATGCTAAGTTGACATTGCATCATTACTAGATTATGAACATCATCTAAAATACTCTCGATTGGGTAATTCCGATGAGTTCTAATTGCCCTTGGAAGACTCGGATCTACAATGGGAGATTTGCACTAGGTTGTTGAGGATGAGATTGATCTTCTACATTATTAAAGTTGATAGATAGATCTTAATTCTTGGTTGGGAAGCATAGAGAGTGGCATGCTTAATTGATTATCTTCTTAGATTACTCAGTTTTCATCATTAGAGGGACGTTTACCATTATTATTAGTTTCACCAATATCTACATTCATGGACTCCTCTAAAAGACTGGTTCTCTTGATATATATTCTATATGTCATACTATTAGTTGAGTAACCCAAAAAGATACCTTCATCAACCTTCTGATCAAACTTACCTAATATCTCCTTAGTATTTAAAATAAAACACCTACAACCAAAATATCTGAGTTTACCTATCTTAGGCTTGTATCATACCCAAAGTGCATAGTGTGTTTTCTCCAAAATTGGGAAAATGAAACACTATCAAGGATATAACAGGCTATGTTAATAGCTTCTCCCCAAAAGTAATTTAGTAGATTATTATATCATGGATCAAGCCATCTCAAGTATGGTTTTGTTCTTCTTTTTTACAACCCCATTTTGTTGAGGCGTATAAGGAGCAGAAAAGTCATGGTAAATACCATGCACTGAACAGAATTCTTTGAAATGAAAGTTCTCAAATTCACATCCATGATCACTTCGGATTCTACAAATTTTAATCCCTAGTTGATTCATTATCCAATTATTGAGTTTGATAAAAGACTCAAAGGTTTCATATTTGCTACTCAGCAACACTAACCATGTGAATCTTGTAAGGTCATCTACAACCACCAAGGAAAATCTCTTTCTTCCCATGCTCATAGGTTGAATAGGGCCAAGAGGTCCAAGTGTAGGAGCTTTAACGGTCTCTTAGTTACTATGGTATTAATTGATTTAAATGACTATTTAGCCTGCTTACTAAGTTGAAAAGCTGAGCAAAGCCTATCTTTCTTGAAGATGATACTAGGTAAACCCACAACTAATTGCTTTTTGGCTAATTTAGACAAGATGTTCATATTTATATGACCCAACCTTCTGTGCCAAAGCCAAGAACTATCCTCCTTAAATACGAGATAAATGTTAGTGAAGCTAGAGCATAAATCAATCATATACACATTATTATTTCTAAGAGAAAAGAGAAAAGTAAAATTAGTCTTACGGTCAATAAATAAGTGACCTACTAAGTTGAATGTAACTTTTCTACCTTTGTAACAAAGTAGATCTATGATAAGCAAGTGAACTTATGTCCTTTAACCAGAGATACCTTTTTCATTGAAGGAGAAACATAAATCATGCCATTTCCCATAATCTTGCCTATTTGGTTATCTCTAAAGTTCACACTTCCATTTCTTTTACACTCTAATGAGATGAATAGAGTTTCATCTCTTGTTATATGCCTTGAGAAACCGTTTTCCAAATACCACATTCCAATGTCATCAATGGATCTTAGGGTCACCTACAAAATAGTTATGTTTTCTTAGGCACCCATACTTTTGAGTTTGGTCCTCTTTTAGCAGCAATGTTTAAATTACTCCAATCATACTCATTGTAAGAACCATTTATATACCTCCACAAGATAGTCGCATGTCTAGCCTTCCCAAAAATGCTACACGCCACTTTTGGATTAGTTTAGCTCCCTTTCCTCTATGGAGAAGATTTCTTCCCCATTTTAGAGTTGAGAGTTAGTTTACTCGGAACTAGACTGTTGGCTGGAGGAGGAATATGTTACTTCATCAAAGTTGTTACTTCAACAGTCACCTTATCTAATTGCTTAGCGGGCATGCAGTTATACCCTTCATGATACTCAACTTTTTATTGAAGAAAGAAAATATCACAGGATAAGGAAGCAATGGTATCTTCTTGATCCTCATTTCTCCAAACTAGCTTTTCGATGTTCTTTACTTACTTATTGGCCAACTTTAAAACATTAAAGAGTACCTAGCAAACTCTTTTATTGATAAAGAGATTTAAAAATGTACCTCATCTTGGGAGTTATTCCCTTTGTTTCTCTTAACATTTGAGTCAATAATGGAATGGTTGCCATTTGAGTCTGATGCTGAGCTCTCACCCTTATCTCCATCAATCAATATCAAGCAAAGTTTGGCAGAATTAGTTGCTTCTTCATCAGATGATGAAGATTCTTCATAGTCACTCCAAGTGGTAGTAAGTGCCTCATTTTCCCCCACAAACTTCTTGAATTTGTCATTCTTTGATTTAGGATAACACGATTGGATGTGACCTTTCTCTCCATAGCCAAAGCACTTGATATCTTTGTTGTACTCTTTGTTTCGTCCTTCCTAAGCTCCTCTTATGTGTTGAGTTGGCTTGTTTTTGCTAGGAAACTTCTTGTTGAATTTCCCGTCTTTCTTCATAAACTGCTTGAATCTTCTAGTTAGAGGC
Organism: Euphorbia schlechtendalii; assembly: GCA_949673415.1. Taxonomy (NCBI): domain Eukaryota; kingdom Viridiplantae; phylum Streptophyta; class Magnoliopsida; order Malpighiales; family Euphorbiaceae; genus Euphorbia; species Euphorbia schlechtendalii. The sequence goes on from CATIWQ010436565.1 coordinate 3,005, forward strand.
GCCATTTGCTCATCCAAATCATCTTTTGTACTTTCATCGGATGAATCAGCTTTTAGGATAATAGCTCTGCCCTCCTTCTCTTTATCCTTACTCTTCTTGGAGTCATCATCATATTTCCTTAAGGACATTTCCTGAGTTAGCAAGGTTGCTATTAGCTCATCATAGCTATAGGTTTTCATATCATGAGCCTCCTTGATCACGCTCTTTTTTAAATCCCACTCTTTGGTGAGAACTCTCAAGATCTTCTTCACCATCTCTTCTTTAGTGAAGTCCTTACCTAGTCTTTTAAGTTCATTAATGATATTCATGAACCTGGTATTCATGGATTGAATACCTTCATTGGTACCCATCTGGAATAGCTCATACTCCCGGACCATCACGTTCACTTTGGACTCCTTCACTTTGTCAACCTTTTCATAGGTTACTGCTAACTTTCTCCATATCTCTTGTGTTGTCTCACACCTTGAGACCTTGTTTAATTTTGACAAATCTAACAAACAATGTAAGTAGTTGATTTCTACCGCATTCTCCTTGAGGAGCCTTAGGTCTGCATCATCGTAATCCTCCAGGTCAGCAAGAAAATGTTCCCCATTCCTAAAAATTATAGGAGTTTTGGATCCTAACTCAATAGCTAGCCATGCTTGCATTCCTTACGATTGTATAAAGTTTTTCATTCTGTTTTTCCAAAACATGTAATGTTAGTCATCAAAGAGTGGAGGCCTGGTAATAGACATTCCTTCTTTAAGGATTGTAGTCTATCCATGACCGGAACTATAGGAGGAATTATTAAAAGCCATCAGATCTTTATACTCAAGATGATTAGTTGTTAAGTTGAACACCTACTTTGATACAACTTATTGGTCCACCTAAGCTTTAATAATCTTGCAAAGGGGGGTGAATGTAGATTAACCTGCTTTTTAAATGTTTTATAACTGATTTCCAAATTATTATGCTAAGTGAAACTTTAAGGATAAAACTATGAACTACTCAGCTTGAGTTTTCTTAGTTTACCTTCACATTGTGCTGAGTAACATTTACTCAGCATAGAATAGTTTTGAAGGAGATAGAATAAGTAGATAGATGATGAATGGGTGCAAAAACTATTAAAGAAAAGATAAATAGATAAGGATAGAGAACACCTCAATTTATTCTGGTTTGGCCCATGAGCCTACCTCCAGTCCTTAGATTCCTTTTCTGAGCTTAAATCCACTAGTGTTTCTTTCGTTAAATAGCCAGAGAAGCCTTTGATTACAGGTAGAACAATTATAGAAAGTACATTCCTTTCTAACTAGCACTCAAACTCAGTTTGGGTACCTTTCCCAAACTAACTCATTCAGATATTTGAATGAAATGAAGAAAAGAGGATTTCAACTTATAACAACGTTGAATCCTTTACAATGAATTAGCTTAGCTAGAATTCTAAGCCTATCTAATATCTCTTTTTTAAACTGATTTGAAATGATTATTTGCTTTGGGATAGCTTGAAATGGAATTTCAAATGAATTGAATGCTTTAGCAGAGTTTCAGTTCTAGGAAATTCAAAGTGATTCACCAAGTTTTAAACATCTACTTCAAGATCTATTTATAGTTGTAGAAGGCTGGAAGTAGCCATTGCAAACTTCTCGTCATGACTTGATTGTCAAAATCTCTTTTCTTCATAGCTTTTACATCTACCCCTTTCAAAAAGATTTCAGGACATTTAGAGATAGTGATTTCAAACGTTAAGGTGCAAGATTAGTCCGTTAATCTTTATCGCAATAAGGACTCAAATTATCTTCAAGGAAATCCATTTGAGAGAAGTGCGCGAGATGCAACGTGGAGAATAGCAGTTTGTTGCTTTGCTGATGCTGCAATTGGCGTGAAGACATTGGAAAATGGCGCATGTCAAAAGCTACCTTTTTGACATGGATGCTACTAAGGTATTTCCAATATTCCGTATTGACACCTTTTGATAGTGAGGACCACATAAATATCCTTTTTATTTTCAGTGCCTTTTACCTGAAAAGCTTCAAAAGAATATTGTGTCTTCATAGAATCAGTTAAACGCACAAGTGTCATTAACAAAGTAAGTGTCTCAAGTTACTTAGTTTTTTAACTAAGTAAAATCTACTCAGCACATGCTGAGTTATATCGCATAAAATATGTAGTATAAAGCAACTAATATTTTCCTGCTCTAATCCATAACTCAAATAAGTTTCAGCAAAACATAGTTTTTTTCCTTAAAACAAACTCAAGTTAAACTTGCTTAATTAAGAGTCTACTTAGAACCTAATTAATTTTAATATCCTAAGTAATTTGTTCCAAAACTTAAGTACTGTGAAGTACTATTACCTGAGTTCAACAATTAATCAAAAGATTATCTTGTTTACAGGTCTTAGTTACATAAAGGCAAGTAAGTCTTTGCTATTAGATTAGATTGTAGTTCTAAATTGTTAATTAATTAGTTAACAATAAAAAAACTCTCAAGTTGAGTAATATTACCATGTTTCCAAAATTTCTAAAAGCCTCTTCTAGGCAGTACAAGCCATTCAAGTTCAATCTTTGAACCAATACTCACCCTATTTTCTAAAAATGCTCCACACTAATATTTTTCGAAGTATACCTATTTTACAAAAGCTTTATCTCCAAAGATTCATATTCCTCTCATTGTCAATTTGAATTCCTTGTTACCTATAACCTAAAAACTTCTTCATTCATAAGCAATATTGATCAAATTAAGAAGTATCTCTATGATACTACAAAGAAGAAGGGAACGTGAACAATTTTGTGTATTGCTCCAGGTATTTTTGTGGGAATTCAAAAGCAGAAACAAGTAGAGAAGATGGAACCATGGTTGGATTTGATCTTGAAATTTGAGATGGCATAATTTTTTCGAAGAGTATATAGGGACAAGAACAAGAAGTAGATAAGAAAAAATAGTGGTCTTGGTAATTGAGATTCAAAGACATGAATAAAAATATAGAAGGTAATAATGATTTTGTTCACAAAGATAAAAACTTTCATGCACTACAAAATCTATCATCTGACATATTATCTCTTAATTACTTACACCAAAACCTTTCGTGTCGTACTACCCATGTATTTTCTCTTAGACCCTTACATATGCACCATGTCTTGCCTACTTACTTCTCTTACCTCACCCTTTATTTTTGTGTTTTCCAAAGATAAACCTTTATCTTTTTCCAAGGAAAATTCTAACCAATTCCTTACCGCTTCAATTTAAAGTCCATGTCACCCCCTTATGCATTATTACGACTATTATATTAAATTCACATGAATGACTTTCAAAAAAAGCATATTGGTCTAATTCCCTTACCACCCATTTTTCAAGTCATACCTACCATGATGTCACCTATCTTACATACATGAGTCATCACATGTATATGGGATAAGATTTATTAAGGCCTTGATCTTTATCAAGTGATATACGCTTGTTATGGGTGTAAGGGGAGGAGAAAATGAAATATTTGTGGATATCAAAAGAACATACAAAAGGGAAGAAGCACAAAATTAATTATTCTTTGGTTCCTGCACTTTGAGCCAAACCAAAGCTCATCCATTTTATGAGAAATCCATAAGTGTGTGGTATATGAACTTTAAGATAATTGTTGTCTTATGGAGCTGCAAAAGAAAATGAGCAAATACATTCTCAACTCAGTCTAAAAAACAAAGTATTTCTCTACACTTGAGCTTCTCAATATGTTGCTAAAATACAAATGCTTTTTGTTCAAACTGTTAGACATGATGTAGGCCCTAGAGGCAACTATAGAGATATATCTTTATTAATCACTTGTGAACAAATAGTTTTGGGAATAATGTTTCTCACTAATAAGGAACCTCTGTTATATATTAATGATCTTCTCCATTTATGTACCTCTCTAGTATTATATATGCTATTATGTGTGTGTGTGTAAATATATATATTTGTTGATATAATAAAAAAAGGTCTATGACTATTTCATGGCATGAAACTGCACGGATATAATGGGAAATATATGAGGTGAGAATTGCACACACATGTAATCATGGAAAAGTCTAAACATCCCTAGTCATAATTTCATTGAGACTGGACATCAATGATAGCATGTGTAGGCTTTCTCCCTAGAATGAATCCAAGAAGCCGATCTCACGAGCTGAAGCCAATCTCATACCTTGACTTAACATATAAATGTATTTGGGTAATACATTAGAGACCGTTATAAGACAGACACTTAGAAATAGCTATATCAATGTGTTGGTGTCATGTCTTATTGCAATAGTAATATGAAAATCCTTAAACCTGAGATATTGTTACCATGCATAAAAGTTGCTATACTTTGGGTCATACTCATGCATACCATGTTTATCAGGATGATACAGATGATTATGGGTACAATAATGATCGTTCATTGGTAAGCTAAGTAGTCAAGATGAGATCCATTACTCCTAATATAATGACATAACCTAAAGTCCTCTTATTAAAGTAACATAATCATAAACCTCTGATCAAAGTATGAGATTGATAGATCAGGTTTCTAGTCAATCTCAATACATAAAGGTGAGTGGTGTTCTTCGTGAACAAGTCTAACTCCGAGATAGCTACGGTTATTACATGATCTAACACATTATCCAAGCTCAGTAAATCGGATGGTACTTAACAAGATGGAATGAGTGAATTGTATTTGTTACTACTATGAAACCAGATTAAGTCACAAGTATGTGACGTTTCGCTTATCGGGGGATAAACACCTTTACTAGAAAGTCCATTTGATCATTTAGAGTCATTGGGTTTCTATTAGTCTAGAACACTAAGCCTAAAGGTTCCCAAACGGGAAGCCAGGTTTAGGTTAACCTCTAACAGCTCTATACTTCGGGATATTATGAGGTCAAACACATTAGACCTTCACAAAAAAAATAAAGAACTAATAGATAGGGGGTCTATACAGAGAATAAAAGGATAGTCAAGTTCGTTTTGATGGACAATTAAATAGTCAAACCATATAATAATTTGAAACAGGATTTGGGGAAAATATGTAGTTTGTGGAGCAAGGGATTATTCCAGTTGTGAGTGAGCCCCTCGAACATGGGTTGTTCGTAGGAAGGGACCTGTCTGGCAGCTACGCGAGCACTAAAAAAGTGCTCACGAGCCTCTAGCATGTACTAGAGCACTCTAGCATGTACTAGAGCATTGGTGGGCTACAGGCTTGCAAGTGCTAAGTAATGCTTTCTTGGGCATATAGTGCAGCCCCACCAGCATGCCGCTAGTGGGGCCTTAAGAGACCCACAAGGCCCCTCTTGTGGGATAAGGGAAGCCCACACAAGCTTTCTTTTTGGACTTTCATAGCCCGCATACACGGGCCGTGCATGCATGTTGACCCGCGAAGTAATTTTTCGTATCCCACATTAGTAAAAGGGGATCAATATTTCTCCCTTTACTCATATAAATAGAAGCCTTCCTCCTCCTTTTAACATCACTTCACTTAAACCTTCTCTTCTGAACTTGAATCTTTTTCTTGTGAATTGTTTTCAGATCCTCCAAGAGTTTTTATTTTATTTGTGAGCTTTTTTTTTTAGGCTAATTCCTATTTTGGAAAAGAGCCTTCACATTTACTTTTGGGTTATTCTACGAGTGGTCTAGCAACCACTTGTTAGTTGACAAGTTCTCCTTCCTTGTGAGATTTTGGTTAGTGGGGTTTGTAGGGACTATTCATAGAGACTGTCCTAGTTTGGAAGCTAGTGCTAATGTAGTTCTACTTGATTTTGTTTGAGGGATTGATCAACTACATTGGGGAAGGTTCACATCAACTGGCAATGCTCTATACGTGGATGGTAAGTCTCTTTTAATAAGTTTTTATAGACCTAAAGCATCTACGAAACATTTGAAATAAGATTAAATCAATCATGTCATGCTTAGGAGTTCCTTTAGGTTAATTTTAAGTTTTGAAATTCTGCCATGCCAATGTGCATGTTCTTTACTTTCCAAGATTAACCATAATTATATTAGAGCCTACCTTATGATATTGATGATTTAATGTAATATATTAAAATGTGATTTTCCTTAAATTGATTAAAGTACGCTTTGTTAGACATGATGTATGCCCTAGAAGCAATTAGGGCGATATGGCATAATTATTTATAATGTACAAACGATTTCAGATTATTGTTCATAATAATTAAGGCATCTTTATTGCTTATAAGTGTTTTGTTATTTATGTATCTCGCTGGTATCATATATGTATAGTATTATATATATATATATATATATGCACATTGATAAGACAAAGTCTGTGACTACTCCATAGCATAAAAGTGGGAGGACATATTGGGAGCTATATGGTGTGAGAACTGCACATACATGTTACTATGAATAGTCTAAATATCCCTAGTCATAGTTTCATTAAGACTTGACATCAATGAAGCGGATAGATTAGCATGTGTAGGCTTACTCCTTGGATTAGATCTAAGCAACTGATCTCACGAGCTGAAAGTAGTACCTTGAGTTAACACATGGATGTATTCGAGTAATCCATTAGAGGCCGCTATAAGATAGACACTCGAAAATAACTATATCCATGTGTTGGTGTCATGTTTTATTGCAATAGTAGTATAAGTATCCTCAAACCTGAGATACTGGTTACCTTATATAGGATTTGCTATAATTTGGGTCATACTTATTCATACCCTGGTGATTACGGGTATAGCGATGATCATATGTTGGTAAGCCGAGTAGTCAAGATGGGATCCATCGCTCCTGATATAGTTATAGAATGGGAGATGTACCTTAGGGCCCCTTGTTGAAGTGACATACTCATAAACCTCTGATCACATGATAAGATTGATAGAACGAGTTTCTAGTCAATCTTGATACATAATGGCTAAGTGGTGTTCTTTGTGAACAAGTTTAATTCCCGGATAGCTACGACTATTACATGAGCTAACACTTAACAGAGCTCAATAAACTACATGGTACTTAACCTGATGGAAGGAATATATTATATTGGTTACTACTGCAAAATAGATCAAGTCACAAGAATGTGACATTCCAAGTATTGAGGGATCATACGCCTATGCTAGAAATCCCATTTGATCATCTAGAGCTATCGAGTTCCACATAGGTCTGGAACACTGAGCTTAAAGGTTCCTGGATGGGAAGCCAAGTTTAGGTTAGCCTTTAACGGCTCAATACTTTGGGATCCTATGAGGTCAAACACTGTAGGTCTTTATTAGACTAAGTAAAGTACCTAAAAACTAGGTCTATGCCGAAAATACAAGTTGTCGAATTCGTTATAAGAATTATTAATTGGTTGGACCGAATTAATAGTTAAAGAGAATAAAGAGAAAATAGGGAATAATTACATAGAGTGAGAAAGGGAATTCATCCCGTTGCGAGTGGACCCCAAATGAACATAGGTTGTTAGAAGTGGGGCCCGCAAGGGCTTGCCTTGCAACACGCATGCCAGTTAGCCCGTGGGTCACCATGACCCGTGCTACTAACCTGATTAGATGGGATGGGAATATTACCATCCCATCTAGTTATTGAAGGGGAGTCTAACACTCCCCCTTTTCCCTATATATAGGCCTCCAGCTCCTCTCTTTATTCACCCTAGAAAATATTTCAACTCAGCTTTTCTCTCTGAATTCGACATTCTCTTCTTCTTTTGTTGTGTGCGATCCTTCACGAGTTTCTCCAAACAATCGAAGAATTCTTTTGAAGGCTCTTTCTAAAGTGAGCCTTCTCAGTTTACTTTCAGGTTGGTCTTCAAGTAGTCTGGCAGCTGTTGTTTACTAACAAGTTCTTCCTCAATGATGTTTTTATCGGTGAAGATCCGTGAGGATCAATCATAGAGGCTCTCCTAGTGTGGAAGCTCATGCTAAAAATGTGCTTTCGAGTTACATAAAGGGAACACCGCTTCCAAAAAAGCACACATCAACTGTTAATGCTCTATCTTAGATGCCAGGTTTCTTTTATAATCTTTATAAACCTAAAAGCATCTATGGAACGTTTTAACTTAGATTATATCAGTCATGGCATGCTTAGGAGATACTTTAGATTAATTTTATATTTTGAAATTCTGCCTTGTTACCTTGCATTTTAATAACTATCTTGATTAACTAGCAGTGGTATTAGAGCCTGCCTTAAGCTATGCATGATTGATAATAATACTTTGAAATGTGATTTTCTATGAATTGATTAAAGTATGCTATGCATGACTTAGGTTTCAATTCTTATTATAGAAAATAATGTGATAACTTGGCTCAAACTTAGTCTAAGTGATTATCATATTAATTAGCAATGTTTTACCACAAGTGTAAATGCTTTAATCAAGGGTCCTCCCGTACTTTACTCAATTAAAGAATGAAATCTTTAAATCATATTTTCCATGGTACAACGAATCAAAGTGCCGATGGTTATTTTGGCAAGGATTGGACTTGGCTGGTAAATTCACTTTAAGGGGGCCTCCTTACTTGGAAATTTCTATCGATATTAGATTCAAGTGTACCCAAGGGACTTTTATGACTTAGTCGATTTCTAGTATGGGAATTAGATTCCACATATGGTTTTACAAACTGGTTTAAGTTGTTAAATTAAAAAATGATAGATGTAGATGCAATGAATTAAACATGGACCTTGTTTATTTTGCATGTTATATGGAGTCTTGGCATAATGAAATGATTATGATATACCAGTCCAGAGCATGTTCCCTTAGAGTTAATAATTCCTAATAGCTCTGAATTATTATTTCATAATCATATCCATCGTATAAGACCTAAACTAGGGTGAGAAGCGACACTAATAAAATCCATACAACAATATTAAGGCGGTAGATTGTCTTCTCATCATATGTCGTGATATGAACCTTATTAACGGATGTAAGCACATGTATAACATGCCTTCCCTTAAGATCTGTTTGGACATGAGACTAGATAGGGTTAAAGCCTTAACAAAAATGGGTTAGTTGTCCATATTATTGGATTTAATGCTAAATTGGAGGCACATTTGAGGAGTCGTACAATTGGGTATGCACGTCTCGAGAAAGAGAACTCAAATGGATTATCAATTGCAAGAGATGAAAATGGACTGGTTCCAACCATGGTTATCTTGTTGTGGCTTAACCTACGATAGTGGGGGTCATAATGAGTGGCTATGGATGCTACCTACTAAGGGAAATTGGTTCAAAGAAATATCCTGAATTTGAATAGAAGGGGCTATTTAAATGTCGTGAAAATAGTTGGAAATATGTGTTTAATTAAAGACCTTAATTTAACTACATATACATATACTAATGTCAAAACAAATTCTATCTTATATCTAGGTTGAATATGATCACTAACGAAAATACTCGTATTTACATCAGTCCTCTTGTTGACATAAAATATGATGTTTATAACTTCTATGAGTGGTTTGAGACTATTAGAGGAGCTCTTCAAAACTACTACTTGGATTACGTTTTGACTGATCCTAGTCCCAATCACCTCGGCAAGAATGCTTTTTCATGTGAGATGAATGATTATGAGGAGCACAAGGGATACTATGAGTTTTTCGCAAAACTCATGTTAGACCAAAGGGTTGGAACTCGCAACAATTATTCATTGTCTCAAGTTAGTGGAAAGTTTAGAGGTTGAACTATTCCATTGCCAAATGAGGGGAGACAACTTAGCAGTAGAGTTGGTCATTAACATATATGACAACTCGGAGAAATTAAGAGAATTGGGAGTTGAGTACAGTGAGAAGTCTTTGAGGGAAGTGGTGTTGATGGTATTACCCAATAAATATGATTCCTTCAAAAGGATACTTAAAACGTGTTCTCCCAAATGTACCTTGACCCAACTCATGGACTTGCTCGAGTTTTACCAAATTGAGTTTAGAAATAAACTCAAAGAGCAAGCCAATGCTAAGGACCTTAAGTTGAAGAAACTCAAAGGTTTAAAAGTTAAGAGAAGCTCATGAGGAAGTTAGAGTTGGAGAAGGAAAATTTTTCTTACAAAACAAGCTCATCGGATGATGATAGCAATGGCTCAAACATATGTGTGAGCACGGGATTTTGTACCATCTCGCACATTCAATGATGATGACTTTTCGGGATATTTATCCTCGAATCACATGATTTTCAACTGTCTGATGATCTTCAAATGGGAGTCTTCCTCTTCTCTAAATTTAAAAGGATTTTTCTTTTTTTTCTCCTTTAATTCAGAATTTAATTGAAAAATACGAAAATACATAAAAAAAATCCGAAAACAACGTGGAAAATTGGATCCGGGGCCTTGCATCGCCAAAGGTGGGCGAGGCACACCTCGCCAAAGCTCGCCCACCTTTGGCGAGGCGGCCTCGCCAAAGAGCTTGGTGAGGTAAGCCTCGCCAAGCCTTGGCGAGGCATGTGCCTCGATAAAGTCTTTAGCGAGCTCGCCAGTCTCTCTGGCGAGCTCGCCAAAGTCTTGGTGAGGAGCCTCGCCAGATTTCCTCTAGCAAGCCTCCTCATCAAAAAAACCTACATTTTTTGGATTTCTGGGAGTTTCCTATAAATAGTCAGACATTTTTGGATGAGGGGGGCTCGAGACTTCAGAGAAAATTCTTCTTTTCAAAACATAAAACACTGAATAATACTACAAATATTTTCTTTTCTTCTAATATTTTCTTGGATCCAAAAGACATTTGGATCCCAAATTTCTTCATCTTAAAATCAAATTTCTTCGTAAATCCTCAAATATGCTCAGGTTTAAAACAAATTTAGAACCTGGGTTTGATTATCTTTTGGATAAATAAATACTTATTTTCCAATTAAACTATAATTAAACTAAAACGAACGAGGAACACTCTCGGGGATCAAACGGATATGTCGAAGTGGATTCACGCCAAAAGAATAAAAGCCTCTAAGTTCCTAAAGCTGCTTATTTCGTGCTCTTTGATTTCTTTCTTAATTTCTTTTACATGTGGACCTAGGAACTATTTCATTTATTATTATTGTACATGTTGTAATCTCTTCTTCATCTTTTATTTCCTTTTAATTTTATGTTAGAATACCCCAATGAAGGGAATTAAAATTATTCCCGAATAACAGACCTCACCTTAAGCCATGCGATCATTTTCACTAAATAAATTGATTAACATACATGTAAATAAAAATGAACTATTTTTATTTAAAATAACAACTTTAAACCGTCGATGTTTTAATTAGGCCACACGAGCCTCGCTAAAATCAAATCGAACATATTTGCCATATTTCGTGCTAACCTTTGTGGATGCAGGTTAGATATATGCCTAGGATTTATTTTCCTTTATGTATTACATATATTTTTACGAAAAATGTAATTAATAGGTTAGTGGGCGGTTGCATCCCCCGATTTTTGTAATTTTTTTATAATCTTTACTTTCTACATTTACTTAATGTTTGATGTATGGATTTATTGCTTTCTGTATGCGCATTAAAACATGCATTTAAACTCAAAAAATGACCTAGGTTCGAATATGCATAATTAAGAAAATACAATTTTCTATAGATGTAATATAATGTGATCACTTAAGAAATAAGCAACTTATCCCGGACCCAAATTTCTATGTCTTAGTGAGCCATCCCCCGGACGTTAAGCCTCATAGGACTGTAACTCCTAGAAAGAGCTAATCCAGGTGGTGACTCCACACAAAGAAATGGCGGATTCGAGTTTGACCGATCTAAATATTTTTACTCTCTCTTTCAAACCTTCCGAGTCCCTAACCCGGTACATTTTTAAAACACCCCGATGGACCGCGCCTCTCATCTCCGTGCGCTCTCGGCCCACCGCTCCGTGTCGTCCGCTCACATTGGCGACTCCGCTGGGGTTTTTTCTAAAAACTTCTTTTTTCAAATTTAGATTTTGGATAAGTGCCAAAAATTATTGATCACATTATTCTGTTTTCTCTAAAATTATGACATATTCATAATTTCACATTACAATAGAGGGGATTAACCCGTAAATTTAAGGTACCCTATTACCACAAAGCTTTCTCTTGTACTAATCTGCCTCCTTGAGAAAAGATAGTACTTGAGCGGGTGGTAGGGGAGAGCAAAAGACCAAAAAAACCGAACCGAACCGGCGAACCAGACCGGACCGGACCGGACCGAACCAAACCAAACCGAACTAATTTGGTTCGGTTCTTGGTCCACGTATATGAATAATTTGGTTTTCGGTTCGGTTCTCGGTTTTTGGAAAAAAAACCGAATAAACCGAGAACCGAACCGAATTAAAATCATATATAAATTGCTGTATTTTAGTTCAGATACAATGATTTGTCAATTTGTCTTTGGACCAATTCTTTTAGTTTATGTGATTTATTAATTTATGAGATGATGCTCTTAAGTTTCATTGGATGGTTGCATTTGATTCTTATATTATATTTTGAAA
>CATIWQ010436606.1:0-12918 GCA_949673415.1 Euphorbia schlechtendalii
TTTTTTTATTAAATTTGAAGGAGTATAACGAAACACGCATAAAATAGCAAAAGAATGCCTAGCAAGGGCATCAGCATCAGATCGAAGTTAAAAATTGTTGACATATCACAGGCTTAAGGTTTACATGGACTTTAACTCCACACTAAACAGAGAAAACATACTATATAATATAAAAACCCCACAAACAATAGTATATTTTATTCTTCACCAGGCTCAATTAAAGAGCAACTCCACTATAACAACTATTGAAAGCGCCCTTTCATAAACGGGCAGGATCTGGACCGGGTCCACCCGTCTGATTCGTTTAAATGTATTAGACTCGGATCCAACCCGGATCTGTTGGATCCATAATTTTAAGATCCAGATCCAATGGATCCCACGGATCCGGGTCCATATACGAACCCAAAATAGGTACATGTAATTAACATCAAATTCTTAGTTTCAGCTTCCATACTTGTACGATTCACCTTATTTTAAATAATTTACATGCTCATTTAATTATGTTCATGCAATTAGACTTACGTAGATCTCAAATTATCTTAACTATCCAATATTTTCGAGATAAATAATAAATAAATCTTAACTATCCAATATTTTCGAGATGAATAATAAATAAAAAAGCAAAATTAATTTTTAATTATGGATCCGGGTCCGGATCCAGGTTTCATTGTAAAATCCAGACCCGGATCCTTCTCTGTTTACTTGGACCAAGATCCGACGCATCTATAAAATTAAGATCCAGATCTTAAAAAACGAATCCGGATCCAGGATCCGTTGCCATCCCTAGTTAGACATATAGATAAGCCGCAAGACTGCATATAAGCTCCATTTCACACATTCTCTCCAAGACGTATCATACTCATACTTGCCCGCTCTATATAATAATACAAATTATATAACTCGCGTTGGTTTTACATAGCTCAACAACTAGCATATGCCCCTATCCAAGAACAAGCCTAACTTCAAAAGATAGGGACAAATGGAACATCCCAGAGGAAAAATTTGCGGAGTTTGCAATTTGAGTACACCCAAAAAATTAGGTGAGGCTGATCTCGTCAATAGCTCAAAAGAAAATAAGGTTCCGGAATAAAATTTAGGAAGTGCAGATAAAACCTTAAAATTTAAAAGAATTTTGTCTCGTCTGAGAGCTAAGAATGAAAGCTAAATCGAATGAACAAGAAATTGAATCAGAACTCATGCGAACTTGATGAAAACCGGGAGAATCAAGCGAAAATCAAATTGACCCACAATAATTGAAATTCTGCCAAGTAGGTTTGTACATCTATATACTAGAAGAATTGAAAAGGAGGAGAAGAATGAACAGTTATTGTCTCGTGGCTATACAATCTGGAATAAATAAAAAATAATTTTGGAGTTGAATATTTATTTAATCCAAGGGTATGGATATGGAGACATAAAATTAAAATGAGAATGAATGTATAGAATCACAGTTAATGGTACATTGTAGTCCCTTAAGAGAACTGTAGAATCATTCCATTGTTGAGATGTGGTTATTGTTTTCTCCACCTCTATTTTATGTTTTGAACTTTAGAATGATATGGTTTGCTGTTTGCACACACCTTCAACTTAATGCTTTTTCACTCAGCTTGTTAAATTTTGTAACATTACCTATTTTCACTTTTAAACATTGTTTAAAAATCGTTACGTGCCTCAGTCGGGTGGCCGTAGTCCTTGAAACTTAGGTAAGGATTAGTCGGTATCTGAATGGGGTCTAAGCGGATTTGAATTTTCTATTTTAAAAATATATTAAAATTATAAATTCAATTAAAATGTGAATTATAGTATGAAAATTTATTATAAAACAATATAGCTACACATTTAAGAAAAATATTATATTTTCGTTATTGTCGCAAAATAAAGAAAATTCATCAAAATAATCTTTTAAGTGTTTATCTTGATCTAAAATATATTCTTTTGTGATTTGAAGCACATTGTTTCTTGATTTGAGACTCGAGATGAGATTTTCATTGTGAGCCACTATTATGTGTAATAGTTTTATAAATTGAACTACTTTTTGTGAGTGAATAAAATTAAACTATCATTGTTCAAAATTTTGGTATATTAAAATATTTGTCTAGGCAACACATAGGTGGAAAAAAATCAATTTAGGTGGTGCCTAGGCGGTAATAAATCAGTTAAGCGTCTTATAATGTCGTAAAAACGTTATGTCGGAAGGTGATCATCAATATAATGCTTAGGCGGAGATTTTAAAAACAATGTTTATAAGAGATTGAAGTACTCCGTTCAACTTATTAAATGTGTCTTGTAATATGCTAAATTAAGTTAAACATAACTACTTAACTTTTGGGGAAATTTTATAAATGGGTTGATTTTAAGTATTTATGTCAATCAAAGTTTTGGTCCATAACTATTTTGATCAAATAAGTTTCAAACTCACATTTTATACATTGTAAGTTATTCTGTTCTCCTCCACTACCAACTGATGATATCACAGATGATGTCATGCTTTTTTTTTATTTTCTCATTTTATTTTACCATTATCTTTTATTTCGTTCATTTTTTGAACATGCCGCTTTAGAGTTTTTTGTCTATCTCATTTTTATCTTCAAAACGCCATCCATTGTGATATACTTTTTTGATAAATTTTTTTCAATTGTAGGAACATGGTAGGAAGTAAAAAATGACAACTCTAGAAATATTACTGTAGTTTCCTGATAGATAACAGATGAAATGATCACTATCCAGTAGTTAAACATGACAGGAGCATTATCTGATAGAAACATGGTAGGAAAATGAACTTGAAAATCAAACAAAACAGAAGCAGATAATAACATGGTAGGAACATGGTAGGGACATGGTAGGAAGTAAAAAATGGCAACTCTTGAAATATTACTTTAGAGGACTATCCAGTAGATAAACATGACAGGAGCACTATCTGGTAGGAACATGGTAGGAAAATGAACTTGAAAATCAAACAAAACAGAAGCAAATAACAACATGGTAGGGACATGGTAGGAAGTAAAAAATGACAACTCTAGAAATATTACTGTAGTTTCCTGATAGATTACTGATGAAAGGAGCACTATCTGGTAGAAAAATGGTAGGAAAATGAACTTGAAAATAAACAAAATAGAAGTAGATAACAACATGGTAGGAACATGGTAGCTACCAATTTTCTACCAAAATCGAATGGCTGGAAAAAAATTTCGAAAAAGTATATCACAATGTATGACGTTTCGAAGATAAAAATGAGATGAACAAAAAACTCTAAAGCGGCATGTCAAAAAAATAAACGGTTCAAAAGATAATGGCAAAATAAGATGAGAAAATTAAAAAAAATGAGCATGACATAATCTATGATATTATCAGTTGATAATTAAATAAGGAATGTACAAGGCAAAAAAACCAAACTTTAAATGGTCATGGAATGTAAAGGAATAAGTTAGAAGGTAAATTAGTAAATAGTTTACTCAAGGAGGACATTTATAACAATTTCCCTTAACTTTTTTTCACTCAAAGAGGACATCGTATCAATGAAACTTTAATAAATTTAAAAATACACATGATTTCAAGAGCTTGTAAACGTATTGAAATAAATGGAGTAGTGAATAAACTTTCCGACGTAATACAATGTTCGGGTAGAACAAACTGGATTTGTAAGAAACATTTTCCGCCCAATTACATTCTCTCTCACTTAATTTTGTACTCTTTCTTTGAACTCAAATTTAAATTTCTCATATCTTGAAAACTGTGTCTAGTAGGTGACGTATAGGGAAAAAAATCGACTTCTGCAGTGCTTAGATGGAAAATCGACTTGGATGGTGCTTAAGCAGCAATAAATTGATCAAGCGCCTTATAACATCTTAGGAATGTAAAGTCAAAAAGCGACCCTCAAAATAGCGCGCCTAGGCGGGACTTTAACTATCCTAGACCCAATTTTTAAAATAGTATTTTTAAATAGTGAATTTACTCCGTTCAACTTATCAAATGTGCTTGTTATATGTTTAATTTAGATACACATAATTACTTAACTCATGTTGCGTAATCTGAGGTGTGGCTATCTGCAATCACAAACACACGTTAGATAGGCTCGGCTAGGGTTCCGGCGAAGCCTTTTCGACGCTCAAGTTAGTACAAGGGCGGGAGCACGATTGTTAGAATATTGATGTGTCTTAGAATAACGTACCCAGGCTTCTTCAGAGGAAAGGGTATTTATAGCTCCTACAAGTGGTTGTTTAACTGCTCGGGTCATGCAGAGATCATGGGGTTAACCACTACCATAGTGCGCCAACCGCTCTTATGATGCACAAACCACTCTTGTACACTAACTCAGCCATAACCGCAGGTCTTTATTACATTTGACTGGGCCTCTTGGGCCATAAGGCAGGCTGTTATCATAAGTCCCCCCATGGTCCGAGATAGACTCTTTTAGGTCTAGCATTTATAAGTGTTAAACTACTGCACTCCTTAGAAACCGTATACTAATGATAGCGATCCCAGTGTTTGGTTTGGCAAGTAGAAAAATATAAAGCACCGATCATCATACTGAATGATACCAAGCTTAAACAGCCAATGAACTATTCTAAGTTTCTTTAAATATAATACTTGGTTCTGCCCCTGGGTTTTGTGTCGATCTTGGCGTACTAGTTCTAACTAGGGCCAGGACTCTATACGGATATATGACCGTCCCTATGCAAAAATTCGTAACCGCTCTTTACCAATTTAATTAGTTCAACTTTCACCGAATCCACTCTGGTTCCCAGAGTAGTCCCCCCAAGCATAAGAGAAGGTTTTATAAGCCTCGAACCTTTTTGACTTTATTCCGAGGTAGCATGAAACATATTAAGTTGGCCTTATTCTCCACGTGTGTATTTAAAATTCAAATTCTCCCACACGCACCACGCGCGAACTTTCATAACAGCACGCACCACGCGCACCCCTTCAGTTTTGGAAGCCATTTTTTCCTTGGAAATTGTAATTGCGATGATTACGGCTCTCTTCCCTATTCACTATACCTATAAGAATTACCTTCAACTTTTCCATCTTCTTCTTCTTACCATTGCTAATTTTTTCTGCTTCTGCTATTGAATTCTGTCATTGATTCCGGCTTTTGCTTCCTCTACTCTTCTTTAGTAAGTTCCTTCTCCTTATCTTGCTACTTTTATGATAGATTCTAAAACCCATAAGAAAACCACCCTCATTCAAGGCCAATCTTCTAGTCCCCCTATCTCTATTGTCCCTCTAGTCGCCTTCTCTACTACTTCTGAGGGAATATCCTCCAACTTTGAGCCCCCACGCAACTATACCCCCCTTTCTCATATCGAATCGACTCCACCGAGTACTGCATAGACCTAACCCTTATTAACACTGAAATTGCTCCGAAACCTAAAAAAAGAAGAAGAAAGAAATTGGTCCAAACGTGGACATCAAAGTTCGCTCCCTCATGACTGAAAAGCGTCGCACTCAAATTACCCCTAGGATTTCAGATAAGGTGGGGCTATTGAGCGTTCTTCCTAATAAGAACGAGCGCCTAGACACCCCTCCCGTAGGAATGTTTTCTATCTTCGAAAAGCACGTAGAGTGGGGGTTCCGCCTTCTATTAAGTCCGTCCATTTGCTCTATTTGGTGTGAATTCAATATCCCCCTAGGCCAAGTGCATCCCAATTCATGGATCGATCTCACCCTCCTTGATAAACTCTGCCAAGTCTTAGGGCTTCATCTAGACTGGATGGTTTTTTGACACTTCTATCACCCAGTCTCCAGGCAGCCCGGTTGTTTGGTATATTAGCAAATGTACCAACTAGCCATGCCCAAGCTGATTGCTAAACTTGATTCCGTCAAAAAATTCAAGGATCAATGGTTCTGAGTCAGGAAGGAAACCAATGCTGGAGCTGGGGTCACTATATGTTGGGGAAGATTACCCTTTCCCTACAGCATAGAACAATGACCCTGCCAATTACAGCACCTGGATGAGGAATGGCCACCTAAATCTCAACCAACACCAAACTATTTTTGTGTTAAACTAATTGAATATAACCCCAATCCACTAGAAACGAGCCCGGGGGCTTATTTGGTCGAATAAAGCTCGCTATAAGCTGGATAATGAGATTTTAACTGTAGTTAGGAACCACCAGGGGCGCCTACATAAGTCTTTCCTATTTCTCTTTATTGTCAATTTACTTCTTATTTTCATTTTGCAGGAATGGCTGATTGTCCTGGTGATATGGCTACTTTTATTGCAGAATTGATGCAAACCCATCTAGCGAATCCTCCTAACCACGGCACTGATGGAGAGATACCAACTGCAAACCCGAATCAGAACCTTGACCGCGCTTCAATGGACCAACTCCTTTGAGATGTGGAGGAAATAAACGAAGTCAGCCTCCCTTCCAACCTTGCAATTATGGAGATCCCTTTTTCTTCTGAGAAGAAGGGTGACGATGCCACTGCGAAGGAAGAGAATGTCGGTGAGGCGGGAAATAATGGGGGTGTTGCCGGAGTGAGGCCTGTGATATGGGATGTTGATTTCCACGAGGTGGAGAGGCGCGCTAGGCGGGCTAGGAAACCCAAGGTCCCCTCTCCTGCTAATGCTACCCCAAAGTGGGCCCGGTCCGCCTCCCCTGCCGAATCCCTCCCAGAAAGGCTAAAAGGGGATGAGGAGGATAGGAGTGAAAGTTCCCCTCTCCATTCTGAGGAGATGAAGGAAGCAGAGCCGGAGCTCCCTTGCCCTATAAGGGTAAGAATCTTACTTCAACATTCCTATTTAATATTTGATCCTCTCTCTTATTTCATTTTTTCCTTTGCAGCGATGGATGGAACAACAAGGTCCAGACACTGACCTATCTAACTTAACGGTGGTAGAGGAGCAGTGCTCTTTTTTGGAGCTTCCTACAGAGGTAGCTCATTATGCTGACCGAGGCTCACTTTCTCTGGCTAAGGAGCACATTTATATGAATGTCAGGCTAAATTCACAGTTGCTTTACTCGAAATGTCTTACCTCCGTTGTAATCATGGGATTTTAATCCTCACTCCCGAGTTCAATGATGAAGTTGTAATTTATTTTCCTTTCCTAGTCTTCCACTTTGATAGGGTCTCGGAGGTCCTCGAGAGAAGCATTCCTCGTTCTTTACAAACCTTAGATGCTTTTTTTATTTTAAGACTGGTATCGGCACTACCACATTGGCACCGATATTGCCACCCAGTCAATAACCAAGTCCGATTTGAACCAAAGTCAGACTAAAAATCATGAGTATCGATGTAACTAATATCGCTACCAGTGCCATAACATCGGTATTGATGTTTAACATCGGTACCAATTTGCTGACATCGGTACCGATACTGGTGAAATCTGTATCAATGTCACCCAGAAGTGACATTGGTACCGATTTAAGTGACATCGGTACCGATGTCACTGAATTACAATGACATCGGTATCGATGTAAAGGTCATCGGTATCGATGTCGCAATGACAGTATCAGCAGAATGATTGCAGAATTCTAGAAAATATTGAACAAATTTTCAATAATTGATTTGCAGTAACTTTCCACTGTTAAGGTGGCTGGAAATGTCCCCCCATAATTATGGGTGGGCATTAGAGGAGAAAAAATGGAGAAAATGCTAAAAACCTATATGTAGCCTTTTTTGACTTGGATTGAAGGGAGCTCACTATAAAAGGAGGCTCATATTCTGCATTTGAAAAGAAGGGAGAACACAAAGGATAGAAAAATATCAGTGTATTTCTATTAAGAAAAGAAAGGTTTTATTTAACAAAATCTAGTTTTTCATACTTGTAACTAAGCTACTTTCAAACACCTTTGTTAAGTTTTGAATCAGTAAAATTGGACAAAGAAATCATAAATACAATCTATAATTGCACGAAAATCATTTCATTAAAAGTTTGTGGCGCAACACTTGCTCCATTACTCGGTTTTCTCGAACCAAACTACCTTGACAATCAACCAAAAGGAAACAAAGAGGACTTCCCGGACGAGCTTCGCGGATCTTGGAAAAGTGGATTCTCGACTACGGGGTAAGCCTCTGAGTTCTTAGAGTTTTTGCTAATGTTTATATGCTTTTATTTTTGAAGTTTTATTTGCTTTTCGGTCATTTCCATTTTTGCACACTAATCTATTTTTTAGGAATACAATAGGATTCCAATTCTGTTTTAATATTTTGTTTACATAAACATAATCTACACATCTTGAGCTTTCCGGAATAATAAAGATCATTCAAATCGGTTAAGTATAGAGAAAGTTATGACCATTTGAAGTTTCGGATTTTTGTTGTGTTGTTTCTGCCATTTTCTACTAGTCTGGAAAGGTAACATCGGTACCGATGATATCGTCGCCAGTACCGATGTTACCTAAAATTTTCAACACTGGTACCGACGTTACAATACCAGTACCGATGTTATCTCTTTTTTTCATAAAAAATGCAAGTTTGTATATTATTTATTAATTGTGGATTAATTAACAAAAATAATTTATTTATATGAACATATCAAGATTAATATAATAATTTTATATTAATCTTTTGGATGTATTCCGAGATAAAATTAGAATATCAGCTTCCTCTTAATCGGGGTAAAATTATTACTGTATTTAAATTTCCTTAGAATATATACAAAAGATAATGATTATGTTAATGGGCCTAGAGTTATTTATCACTTTCATTTATTTGCAAATAATCAAATTTAATTTAAGAAACCCCCATGAAGAGAATGCCGTTCTCAGATATCCGACTCGACAAAATTCACATGCGGCATTTTCATTAATAAAATGAGCAACATACTTGTATAAAAATGAATCATTTTTACAATAAAAAAAATACGAGCCTTTGTCAGCACTTTTTATTTAATTAGACCACATGGGTCTTTCAAATATTAAAATCGAACGTATTTGGTGCATTGACACATATTTGTAAAATATTTTGTACTAATCTTTGTGGATGCAGGCAAGTTAAATTAGATGTATGCCTAGGATTTTATTTCCCTTCAGGTATCGTATTTATTTTAATAAAAATTATGTATTTGTTAGAACAGTTGTATAATAGGATATTGATATCTTCATTCCCTTAGATTTTCGATGTATTGAGGTGATTTGTAAAAACCCTAAACCAATTATGTAATTAATCCCCATAGACTAGGCACATTTTAATATCCTACGTGTTTACTTTCCCCAATTTATTTATCGCTTTATACATGTGCTATAAACTAAAAAAAACAAAAATATCTAGTTCAATTCGAATATTAAAAACGTGGTCTCTCACATAGTGTAATTTAACTCAAATGACGACGAAATAGATAACTCATCCCGGACCCGAATCTCTATTTTTTGGTATGGATTAGACAAACGAATCTAAGCTATACCGAATTTTCCCACAAGAGCTTATCCGAGTGGCGACACCGTAACACAGACTAGGGATCCTGATCTCGAGTCTTTCAAGCGAAACTTCTTTTCCAACGCGCTCTCTTGGAGCTGAAAAACCCATTTTCATTTTTGTAAAACCCACGCCCCATCTCACGGGGCCGGCGCCTCGCGGCTATCGCGCGGGTGGAACGTCATCCGCTCATAGTGGCGACTCTGCTGGGGACCTCTTTTTTATAAACTTACAAGTTTAAAAGATTTTGGATGAGTATTGAAAAGTCATCAAATGAGTTAATCCACATTTAAAATATCGAGCAAAAGCATATGCATTAGACGGATTAGCCATTAAGGTTAGGTGCCCTATTTTACCGAGAAGCTTGTGAAAGTATACTTCGTGACCCCCTGGTGATCGAAGGAACTTAGCGAGTGGATCACTTGTTACCATACCGCATGGACTCTCTTGAGAAAGCGAGGAAGTGTATCTCAGTGCAACAAGAACCTTCTACGTCAACAACCCAATGACCGAACTCATATAAGAAACCTTAGACACTTCTACTAGGTTTACCAAAACAAAATGCATTTGTTTTTATGCACGAACGAACCTTAATATCCTTGCGATGTTAAGATGAACCAGATCTAGAACTAGGAACCTACCCCTTTTATACGCGGGAGACATAAGGTCGGATGAGATAAGTTGTGCCATGTGCTCATGTACATCATGCACATATTTTATGGCATCATACTGACCACAATCGTTGTGCAGACACAAATAATGCACACACACATGCCATTATCCCAACATTGTCTACCTAGAGTTAGAAAGACACGATGAGACAACATCACCTAGGGTTAAGACTACACATAACCAAGATAATACTTGATAAGCACTTGAACCTCTAAGAATCACGAACTTCTAAGCACTAGGGTATAACACATCATTTTACCCAAATTCAGACCTGGATTTAGAGAGATAAAAAGACAATGCCACCTAAGATTAAGATCACCCATAATTATGGAAGTACTATTTCCAAACTCTTGGAAAAATGAACTTCCAAGCCATAAGGTATAACACACAGTTTTACTCAAATTTTAAAGACATGATTAAGGCCCGATTTGTTCCACATCCACACACTTGGAAAAATGAATTTCCAAGACACAGGGTACAAAACACCATTTTACTCGAACTCACCTAGGATTAGGACCACAACATGGCGGTGTCTGAAAGATGCCCAAATCTCTTTTACCCAAATAGGGCATCATACCTATCACTCCTGGAAACTATATGAAGAAGGGTACAACACGCAGCTTACCCAACTTTTTACAACACCTTTGAGACCAAAATCCTACTACCACATGGGTGATATGGCTAAACCACAAACACTATGAGCCTTTTACCATGTAAATGTCACACTGACTCCATCTTTTTAGGACTTACTAGCTACAATTCACTTTATGAGGAAGGGTATAACACATTGTTTACTCAATCTTTAGCAAATCCTTTGAAACCAAAAGCCTACTACCACATGGGTAATATGGCTGAACCACCAACATTATGGGCCTTTTACCATGTAACGGGCCTAAATGTTAGACTGACACCATCTATAATTCACCCATCGCTTTATGGGGAAGGGTATAACACACTGTTTACCCAACCTTTCACAAATCCTTTGAGACCCAAGCCTATTACCACATGGGTAATATGGCTAAACCACCAGTACTATGGGCCTTCCTACCATGAAAAAAGGCTTAAAAGACACACTGACACCACCCTTACCCCCGAAAGTCTCGGAACTCACCAAATATAATTATGACATAATCACTCCCATTGCATGCATAATCATTACTCATACATATATCATTCATGATCTAATCTCCATTTCGTGTACTTCATCAAGGGTTTGGAGAAGACTGAACATCGCCTTATTAGAGTATCTCCCATCATGGCTAGGTAAGGAAGCATTCTGTAGGGTGTGCCACACACCGATTCTAGTGAGAACTCAGGTTAAGGGTTCAGTTCTAGATAAAGAACAATATTCAGTTCAGGGTAGATCGTGGAAATGGAAGAATAACAAAATGTTTCAGGAGGAAATGATTAGCATGATCAGGATAGGCAGGTAACACCGTAGTTTGGATCAAGCCAGGACATCATCAATGCTCTTTTTGCAGTTCTTTACAGTGACCAGTTCGCTCAAGCCATACATTTTCACGCCTGCGCGAGATAACCAGAGGGTAGGCCCTCTGACCAGGAGCTCATACGGAATCTCCAAGGTCTTACCATTGAAAACCACCCTATGATGAGGAGGCCAGGCTCTACTCCTCACACATTTCCATCCTCTAGCGATCATCTTGGCGCAGGAGGTTCTCAAGCAGTGGGTCCATTCCAATTCCCACCAATATTGGGACAAACTAGTCACGGAGCAGGCCAGGTGTTGGGAAATAGTGGCTAGGCAGGAGTTAGTGTGGATCAATGGATTGCGAATCAGTCAGTTCTACCCGGACAATCAGGCTTCCAGCAAGTATTTGATAAGTGTATAATTACACTTAATATCATACTAATTTTACACATTAAACACTATGAATTAAGTCATAAAAGATTTCACATGGTATGTAGTTGTTTTTTATGCAAATGCAGATACTAGGTAAATCTTGGGAGTAAAATGATTAAAAGTGAGAGTGAAAAATGTGCAAAACGATGCGTGGAACTTAAAGATTTGGCTTAGGATCGAAGCTGTCAAAGATCAGTGAAGTTGCAAGGAGAATTCTGAAGAAAAACTCAATTCATGGTCGGGACAATCATTCAAGTCACGACTTGTACACTTCAGAAACAGAAGTCTGCCAATCAAAGATTCACGATCGTGACATATATATCATGGTCGCGACTTGGACGGTTTTCTGGTATTATCTTTTTCACTACAAACCGCCAGATAAGCATGATCAACCACCGTTAACTACCAACGAAAAGATACTTATCAAAAGTCAACCAATCATGAAAAGGTGCCTATCCATTATGGATTAAATCAAAGCTTCTCAACCAATCATAATGAAGAGATGCAATCATTCACTAATGGACACAACCCTTCGTTTGGATAACGCAACCTTGCAAATTCTATAAATAGGGTTCCAATCCTCACAAATTTCGTGCAATGGTGTGCAGAAGAAAGGGTGAAAGATAGTGTATAGTGTGTAGATAGAGAGTTCGCTACGTTCAAAAGTGTTAGCGAGAAAATGTTTAAGTGATTCAAATCCTTGTTTCGATCACTAGATTCTCTATATTCTCGAGCGATTGTTGTATAAGTGTTCTTGCAAATCACTTATCAACAAAAGTTTTTGTTCTTCAATATTCGTTTGTTCCATATTCGCAAAGAATAGCATCCAAGAGGAGGTTCTTTACGGGCCAAGACCGAATTCAAAGCAGACGCAGGAATTGTGGGAATTGACGACTCCCATTAAAGAGTGGATACGGTTTGATCAACTTTAGCTTGCACTTGCATACCTTACAACTTTGCTTTGCTTTCTGCTTATACTTTCTATTTCAAAGTTTATGATATGTCTATGTGTCATAATGCGTATT
>CATIWQ010436624.1:0-14655 GCA_949673415.1 Euphorbia schlechtendalii
CACATCTTGAGCTTTCCGGAATGATAAAGAACATCTAAATCGGACAAGTATATCAAAAGTTATGAATTTTCAAAGTTTTGTACAAATTTATTTCGGTTTCCTGGGCAGAATGTTATTGTTTTCAGTTCTGGGTTTGATGAAGAATTTTATTACATTATTAGTTATTTTTATTAGATTCCTTAGATCATGAGGTTTCCGGAATGGTAAAGATCATTTAAAACGGATAAGTATAAATAAAGTTATGATTTTTCGAAGTTACGTAAAATTACGGTTCACGATTTTGGACAACGCGGACTGTTTGATATTTTTCGGTATAAAGCTGTCTTCAAAACGTGATTTTGTCACTTTCAGTGTGTTAAACACATCTTGAGCTTTCCAAAATGATGAGAATCATTTTAATCCGATAACCATAGTGAAAGTTGTGATCGTTTGAAGTTTCAGATTTCGTTTTGCTATTTTCTGTTGTTTCTGTGTATTTTCTGCAGGCCTGAAACCTGAGCTTTTCAGTAATATGACATGTAAATGTGAAGATTTTACAAACCTGAAATCGTCCCTAGGCGCGTTTGGACGGTTAAATCTATGGCCCATCGCCGGGATATTATTTTATCGATTTTAACGGTTCCCACTTCGGAATGATTTTAATAAGATCACGATTTACGTTTTTGGACTTAGATTTATTTTATGTCAATATTATCATGAAATGTGTTAGGAAACCCCAACGAAAGGAACCGAAGTTCCCGGATAACCGACCCGACGAATATTCGCATGTGGCATTTTCTCTAAAAATGGCTAAATAAACTTATGTGTATAAAATGAATTATTTCATGAAAGTCAAATTCCAAACCTTTCGATGTTTTAAACTAGGCCACTCGGGTCTCATGAAATCAAAACGAACATACTTGTAATTATGTGTGGCATGCCATATTTGTGCTAACATTTATGGATGCTGGTTAGATGTATGTCTAAGATTTTATTTTCCTTCGGGTATCGTATTTATTTTAATAAAACAATTATGTATTTGTTAGATCGGTTGTATAATAGGATATTGATGTATTCATTCCCCTAGATCTCATGTATTTAGGCAATTTGTAAAACCCCCAAACCAATTATGTAATTAAGCACCCCGTAGAATAGGCGCATTTAATTTCCTACGTGTTTACTTTCCGCTATTCACTTACCGTTTTATGCATGCGTGATAAACATAAACTGAAAATATCTAGTTTAGATCGAATATTATAAACGTGGTTTCTATCATAGTGTAATTTAACTTTAATGATGATGAAATAGATAACTCATCCCGGACCCGAATCTCTGAACTATGGTATCGCTTAGGCTTAACGGATCTAGGCTGTATCGAAATTTCCAGGAAGAGCTGATCCGGGTGGTGACTCTGAGTACCATAGGCTAGAGATTCTAATCTCGAGTTTTTTGAATTTGCAACGCATTTTCAAACAAACCACGGTTTCCTCCAAGGGAACCTCTTTTCCAACGTGCTCCCACGTGCATGTTTTCGAAAACCCCACGCCCCATCTCACGGGGCTGGCGCCTCGCGGCGTCTGCGCGGGTAGGAACGTCGTCCGCTCACAGTGGCGACTTCGCTAGGGATGGTGGATTCGGGTTCAAACCGATCTGAATAAACATTTTTACCCTCTTTTTAAAACCTTTTTCTCGGGTCTACGACCCGGGGCAAACCATTTTCCAAACACCCCGGTGGACCGCGCCTCTCATCCCACGCGCCCTCGGCCCACCCCTCTGTGTTATCCGCTCACAGTGGCGACTCCGCTGGGGATATCTTTTTATAAACTTAAAAGTTTAAAAGATTTTTTGGATGAGTATTGAAAAGTAATCAAATGAGTTAACCCACATTTAAAATATCGAACAGAGCATATGCATTAGACGGATTAGCCATTAAGGTTAGGTTGCCCTATTTTGACCGAGAAGCTTGCAAAAGTATACTTCATGACCCCTTGGTGATCAAAGGAACCTAGCGAGTGGATCACTTGTTGCCATACCGCATGGTCTCTCTTGAAAAAGGGGGAAAAGCGTATGTTAGTGCAACAAGAACCATCTACATCAACACCCATGACCAAGCTCATATAAGGAAATCGTAGATACTTTCCCTAGTTTTACCAAAACAAACGCATCTTTTCGTGCAGGTTCGCTCCTTAATACTTCACATTATTAAGATGATCCAAACCTAGATTTAGGAGCTTACCCCTTATACGTGGGAGATACAAGGTTAGAAGAGATACATTGTGTGCTATGTGCTATCTGTTCATCATATCACCACATTTATTTTGCGAAAAGCGTCATGCTAACCCACGATTTATTGTGCAGACACAAATTATACACACACATGTCATTATCATGTCATCCTTTACCTAGAATTAGACAGACATGATGAGACAATGTCACCTAGGATTAGGGTCACCCATGGTCAAGATAGTGTTTACCGAGCACTCAGACCTTTGTCCGCTTATATTCATGCAATTCTAAGCCTAGGGTACGACACATTATTCTACCTGAATTCTAACCTAGAATTAGAGACATGATGAGACAATGTCACCTAAGATTAGGGTCGCCCATGTTTGTATTCTCACATATGAATCTCTTGGAACACCTTACTCCCAAAAACATAAGGTATAACGGATTGTTTTACCCAAACTTGAACTCATCAAGATCGATCAATAGCCCTTGGGGGTAAAAGTGTATTATCACTTGGTTGATACGCGACCATTTATCGCTTTTTTCAATTTATTTGTTTCAAAAGGATTGGCAAACTTACCACCTTTCTTACCAAAATGGAATCCTTTTACTTAATACCTCATAGGGTATAGCACCTTGTTTTACTCTAACTTGAATGTGTCGAGAGCAATCCACAATGATTAGTTCTCAAAATCAAAAGCGCGTTATCACTTGGATAATACGCAATCCCTTGTCATTTTTTGGTCCATTTTGTTTCAAATAGATTGGTAAAACGCAAGTCACACATCAACCACATGCCTATTACCACACAGGTGATACGGCAATCCACTTGTTTTATTTCAAAAGGATTGGCAAAACACAGATCACCTTAACCTCAAGCACTCACCACACGGGTCGGGTCTTGTTATCATTTGAGTCACGTCTTTGTTAATTATGACTAACCTCAGTTTGTTTCAAAAGGATTGACAAACCACACTTACCTTCGATAACAACTTTTTACTCATCATGGCATACTAACCTTTATATTGCAGCCATTTCATAAACATTACATGCATTAGTCCATAGTCTGTCGAGCATGCATTGCATTTCTGACGATAGTGGTTGTGTTTGTTTCAGATAAGTCTTGGAGAAGGTCAGCTTGTTGACTTGTTCAAATCTCACCCATCATGGCTCACCGAGCAGAATCATCCATAGAAGGTATCCCATACACAGATTCAAGCGAAGAATCAGGTTCAGATTCAGGTTTAGGATCCAGTACAAGGCAAAGATCGGTGTCTCGTTCGAGACATATCCTTAAAATGGTAGAGCAACCAAATGTATCCATGGGAACTAATCAACAGAATCAGGATAGGCCGGCTCCTCAATCTGGGATTGGCCAAGAAATAGCCAATGCTCTCAACACAATTCTCTACAAAGACCAATTCACTCAGGCCATACAATACCACTCTCGCCCTAGACAGCCAGAGGGCATGATGACTGACCAAGAGCTCATTGGGAATCTCTAAGGTCCAGCTAAAACCATCCGTCCTATAGCTAGGAGACTAGGCTCTGCTCCCCACACATTCAACACCTAGTTTGGTGTAAGCAGCCCACAAACATTTGGCTAAGCAAGGCCAACTTTTACTCAATAGCAGTTCCCATTTCAATTGGCACAGTCTGGTTTTGGCACCGGTCAGGTATTAGGTAGTAGTGGTCAAATAGCGGGAGTGGCGGATCGTTTGATCGTGGAACCATCAAATCAACTCAGGTAGCTGAGTTACCATCAGGGATTTCATTAGTTTGCAACCGCAATAAGGCCAGAAGGACCATCGTCAGGTTTCGTCCCCATGACACTGACTTTTATCCTCAGTTTGGAGCTGTCCCTACATTTCAGACTCCGTCCTTTGGGTATGGTGCAGCAACGTAGCATTTGGATCAATTCTTTGTATAACCAAAACCAGCACTTCCTTTGAGGGGTCCCACTCATCCCCAAGATCTTCATAATCCGAACGGCTTCCAAGCTAGGCCGGAAATGGGCTATTCGGCTTCTCAGCCCAGCATGGAGGAATTGTGGCATGAGTTTTTAGCCACCCATGGTGAACATGTTACCCAAGGGAAAATAGGTGTGATCCCGACACAACTGATGATCGGAGATGATGACACACTACCACTAACTTTCACTATGCCTTAGTTCAAAAAATACACAGGCAATACTGATCCTCGCGCACACATTGCCCACTACCAAAATGTAATGAGGGCCTTGAGGATAAGTGATCACATGATGGCTAAATTATTCATCGTTACAATGGGGACCCCTGTAAATGAATGGTATAGTCATCTACTAGTGGATGTAGCTTATGATTGGGGATGTCTGTCCCAAGCGATGGTGGACCACTATGGCTTCAACACTTTGATAATCACCACGATGCAGAATCTGGAAGCAGTAAGTTAGAAGCTAGGGGAAAGTTTTAAGCCTTATTTTGAGTGTTGGATGGCCACACAAGTCAGATTGCAGTCTCGACTGAGTCTGCCAGAAATTATCACCAAACTGCTAGATGGAGCACTACCATCTTATCGTAAAAGGCTTGGGTCGGAAACCTTCTGTAGTTATCAAGAGGTGTTTATTCAAGCAGAGAAAAATAGAGTGTTACGATGCTATAGAAGGAATTGTAGAGTAGCCTGCCAGCAAGACGTGGACCAGGAGAAATGACTCAGGGTTATCATCCTCTAAGGGAAAGCAAGATGCGGTCCAGCTAATACAATCTAAACCTGTTACGGCTGTAAGATTATCAAAGGAGAAATACCATAGAATCTCTCCTTATGAAGCCAACCTTGGCTTTCTTTGCTCTAAGCTGCGAGAGTTGAGGTAGCTGAGCAATCTGAAAACCTGGTCACCACCTAGTTGAGAAGACAGGCCAAATTTCTACAATTACCATGTTACCGTGGGTTATCACATGAATAATTGCCGAGACTTTCTAAAAGCCATCCAAAAGCTGGTTAAGGATGGAGTGGTGGAGGAACCAAAGTTGAAGCCGAGCACTAGGACCAACCCGCTTCCATAATTCGACAGGGTAGTAAGGATGATTAATTCTGGCCTGGAGGAAGAGCAGGTCCTGAGACACATGGGGGAAGTATCTGATGAATTTGTAATGGTCATAGGCACTGGGATTAATGAAGACCAGGTCTTAGATATGCTCACCAGGTCTGCTCCCGGGGTGAATTCTATAGCATCAATCCCAATGTTGGTTGAAGACATAGCAGATGATTATGACCTGTTTGAGTTTGTTATAGAAGGGGTAAAAGAGGAAGAGCCCAAAGTGATGAAGGAGAAGAAGAAGCCCATTGATTTGGATGGTTATGTTTTGAAGTCCCGAAGAAGGGGAATAAGGGAAGATGCTCGTCAGGTGGAGGTGAAGAAATCGTGTATGGTAAGGATCCAATCAACCTAGACTCTTAGCAATTGAAGAGTGCCAAGAGAAAGAAAGAGCAGCCACAGTATCCGTGGCAAACACCCGTTGAGACAAGGGTGATAGAAGACGGGGTGTTGAGAGTGACCCGTAGCGGTCGAGTCTTCCTGAATAATCCCATCTAGCTTGGGAATTCATCAACTGAAGAAGTCATCAGGCACCATACAGAACCACCACTACCCCCAGTGCTCAACGAAGATGAGCTGGAAGTTAAACCCTTGGTTAACCAGGTCAAGAGCACACAGTCAAAGTACAGCATTTGGCAACTTCTGCACTTTTCTAAGGCACATCACTGAGGATTGGTACAGAAACTAATGGAGATGGAAGCCACACCGACTACTTCGGTGATCGAAATGTGCTCAGCCATTGGAGAGGGGATCCCTTTGAAAAAGAGCCCTGCCATTACATTCGACTGGTCAGACCTACCACCGGAATAACGAAATCACAACAAAGCCCTCTTTATTAGGGTCAATATTTTTGACAAGTCTATTCCATGTGTAATGGTAGATGACGGATCGACATGGAATCTTTGCCCGTTAAAGGTGCTGCCTCATCTATTATTCGAGCCTATGATGACTCAAAGCACGGGGTTGTCGGAATATTCACGGCAACTATGGCTGTAAATGAGGTGAAATATGAAGTAAAATTCACCATCCTAGATATACCTGTCTCATACTCCCTGCTACTGGGAAGACCTTGGATACATGCACTTAGCGCTGTCCCCTCCACTCTCCACCAAAAGATTAAACTGGTTTACCAAGGGAAGCTGGTCACCATAGAGGCGGATGAGGAATCCAAAATGGCGGCAGCAACTTTCGTAGAACAAGGCCTGAGGGTGGCCATGATTGGTCAAGACGTTGAGGCAAAAAGGAAGAAAACAATCCCTATAGGCTACCGCTACTTCTCAGCTAGTCTGAAAAGGATTATGAAGAAGCAGGGATTGGTTCCAGGTAAAGGGCTCGGGAAGTATCACCAAGGAGTAGTGGAGCCGTTGATCCTCTTCTGCTGACCCCTAGAGCTGGACTTGGGTTTACCCCCATACATAAAATCTACAAGCACAAACAACCACTCTTCTACAACATGGTTACTTGGGGGATAGTGAACCCCTGATGAGGGATGGAGAATCTGCGCCAGGATTTGAGATCTTCGATGATGTGTACGATTTCGCCAAGGTGTGTATGATAGCTCCTATCATTGAGTCTGTGGAGGGCTTAGGGAAAGATGGTCATTTCGAAGAAAAGTAGTCTATGGCTCCTGAGATAATGGTTACCACTACCAAGAGTAAGGGGAAGTCAAAGATGTTCATTGAAGATGAACCCGAGTCTGAACCCATAGAGGAAGAGGTCCAAGAAGCTATTGAAGCTATCACTAAAGCCCTTGCAGTCTTGATGAAGAAGGGTGGGAATGTTAAGGACTAGCTAGCAGCAGCTGTGGAAGCCGTCACCCAAGCTGCGATCATGGAGAAGAAGGGGAAACCTGTTGAGCCCACCGTTGAAGAGCCAACTACAATGATAAATGAAAACCCTCCGCCTGTGGAGGAGAGTGATTCTAGTGATGTAATTTTTAATATTGCGAATATTTTTTATGTTAATAACTCTACCTATGAGGCATTTTATTCAATGAATCAGAACTTTGCGTACTTGTGTGATGTCTCGCCAGATGGCAACATGCATTTCCATGATCATCCACATAATGTTTTTAGTATGACTGATACTGCATTGCATGAAATCAATTTAGGTACGGATGAATCACCTAAAATGGTGATGATTTTGAGTGATTTGACTCCTGAAGAGGAGTGTGAGATTAAAAATGTACTTAGAAAACATGTGGTAGCATTCGCATGGTCCTACGAAGACATGTCAGGGGTTGATAGAGCAATCACCGAGCACAGAATCCCCACCGATCCACAAGTCAAGCCAGTCAAGCAAAAGTTGCGAAGATTGCGACCAGAATGGGTTGAAAAGGTGAAAGTGGAAGTAGCCAAACAGATATAAGCCAAGTTCTTAGAAGTAGTGGAATATCCTACCCGGCTCTCCAATATTGTACTAGTGGCAAAGAAAGAAGGGAAAGTTCAGGTATGTGTTGACTTCTGGGATCTAAGCCTTACCAAAAGATGACTTCCCTTTACCTCATATTGACATCTTGGTTGACAGTGCTGCTAGGGCTGCCATGTATTCATTTATGGATGGTTTCTCAGGCTACAATCAAATCCTCATGGCAATCAAAGATAAAATCAAGACCGCCTTCATTACAGAGTGGGAGGTTTACTGTTATAGAGTGATGCCCTTCGAATTGAAGAACATAGGGGCAACCTATTAGAGGGCTGCGACAGCCCTACTACATGACTTGATCCATAAGGAGGTTGAAGTGTATGTGGATGACATGTTGGTTAAATCCAACACTCGCGAAGAACATCCTGCAGTCCTCGATTGGTTTCTTACTCAGATTGAGATATATAACCTACGCCTGAACCTGAAGAAATGTGTATTTGGGGTCACCTTAGGAAAGCTACTAGGGCACATAGTGAGCCAAAGGGGAATATAAATGGACCCCGACAAGAGCCAAGCCATCAGAGAAATGCCCGTGCCGAAGATAGAGAAGGAAGTACGGTCATTCTTGGGATCCTTATAGTACGTCAGCAGATTCATCGCTCGTTTAACCACTATCTGCAAGCCGATCTTCAAGTTGCTATAGAAACAGCAGCCGGTTGTGTGGAATGACCAATGCCAGATCGCATTTGAAAAGATCAAGCAATACCTGATCAAGCCTCCCATTCTAAAGCCTCCCATTCCAGGGCATCCTCTCATCCTCTACCTGGCCGTTGAAGAGTCTTCTGTTAGAGCCATGCTGGTATAGGAAGATGATAGCAAGAAGGAGCACACAATATACTACTTGAGCAAGAAGTTGCTAGAGTATGAAACCCGCTACACGATGGTGGAGAAGATTTGCGCGGCAATGGTATGATTAACTAAGAAGCTACGTCACTACTTCCAATCCTATCGAATCTAGGTAGTGGCTAAGGTTGATCTCATGAGGTATTTGTACCAGTCTCCCACACTAGCAGGTAAGCTTTCCCGATGGTTGTTACTCCTCTCCGAGTTCAACATTGAGTATGTCACCAGGAAGGTCATCAAAGGATGAGTAGTAGCAGAATTCTTGGCCAACCAGGCAATCGATTCTGATTATGTGTAAATCCTGGAGTTCCTAGATGAGCATTTATCTTTGGTAGAAGAAGTCAAAAGAGAGTGGACCATGTATTTTGATGGAGCTATGAACCGCAAAGGGGCAGGCCTGGGAGTGGTCTTGATCACACCACAGAATGAAGTAATCCCGTTTTCAAAATGTTTGGAATTCCCCATCACGAATAATGGGGTGAAATACGAAGCATGTTTATTTGGCTTGGAAGCACTAAAGAAGGTGAGAGCCAAGGAAGTATCAGTTATCGGGGATTCAGCTTTGGTAATTCGACAAGCGATCGGTGAGTGGGAGATCAAGGAAGATTCACTTCGCCCATACTTGGAAGCAATCTGGGAAGCCTCTGTTAAGTTTGAAAAGTGTGTTTTTCATCATGTGTCGCATGAAGAGAATCAAATTGCAGACTCTTTAGCCACTCTAGTCTCTATGTGGGAGGGGCCCCAGACCTAACCCATCAAACCATTAATTCTTCAATCAGCTAGGGAACCCTTTTATTGCAGAGAGGTGACCATTGATGAAGACTTGGACTCGGGTTGCTGGTATTTATATATTCTCCAATTTCTGAAAGATGGGACTTATGCCGAAGGCGCCATGGATTCTGAACGCACTTCCCTCTGTCACCTGGCTGTCCAATTCAGACTTCTTGATGATGATTTATTTTATCGTACCCCAGAGGGTTTGTTTCTCCGGTGTTTGATTGAGAAAGAGGCTCTACTTGTCATCAGGAGACTACACGCAGGAGATTGTGGGCCACACATGAATGGCTTATCCCTGTCTAAGAAGATTCAACATCAGGGTTATTATTGGACCACTATGGTTGCTGACTATATCGCTGAAGTTAAAAAGTTCCACGAATGCTAAATCTATGGAGACCTTAGCCATCTGCCTCCCTCAGATCTTCACAGCTAATCTATTCCTTGGTCATTCTCGGCGTGGGGGATCGATATAATTGGAGAGATTCATCCTTCCTCTAGCAACAGCCACAGATTCATCATAGTAGTAATCGATTACTTTTCCAAGTGGGTGGAAGCCGAATCCTACTCCGATATCTCCGCCAAGAAAATGGCCAAGTTCATAGAGAAGCACATCTTCACTCAGTATGGGATTCCCCATCACATTGTCTCAGATAATGGAGTCCAATTCCAAGGGGCAACAGTGGAACTCCTTGAGAAATACAGCATTGAGCATCATCAATCTTCGCCATATAGACCACAAGCTAATGGGGCAGTAGAAGCAGCCAACAAGTCCATCAAGAAGATCTAGAGCAAAATGGTGACCACTTATCGAGAATGGGTAGATAAGCTACCTTTCACAATCTGGGGCTACAAAATGAGTATTCAGACCCCCACAAACCAAACTCCTTTCTCGTTATTATATGGTATGGAGGCGGTCTTGCCAATGGAGATAGAAGTGAGATCTTTAAGAATAACCCGAGAAGCCAAGCTATGAGAATTGGAATGGGCCAAAGATAGATTTGAACAGCTTAACATGATTGATGAGTGCCACCTCAAAGACTTAGACCACCTCCAGATGTATCAGTAATGAATGGCAAGAGCGTATAACAACAAGGTTAAACATCAGAAGCAACCTCTGAAAGTAGGAGATTTTGTATTGAAGAAGTTGAGACCATTGAACGTGGACGTCAGAGGGAAATTCAGGCCCAATTGGGAAGGTTCGTTCATAATCAAGAAAGTGCTAAGTAAAGGAGTGGTCAAGATTATGGATATTGATGGTAACGAATTCGTCAACCCCATTAATCAAGACAGGCTTAAGCGCTACCACGTTTAGGAAAAGAAATAAATCCAGAAAAGCGGTATAAAACAAAAAAATATATATGTAATTAAGCCCGTTAACTAACACTGTTGGTTGAGCAAAAATTAGGGCCTTTTTTGCAAAATAAGATAGTCCACTGAATTGAAAACCCAAAAGGGCGATTTAGGCAAAACTTAGGACGATGAGTGATGAATAAATTCATTAGTTAGAAAACCTGAGAGGGCTAACTAATGATAGGAGTCAAGTCACTGGAAACATTTGTACTTCAATTTATCTCATCAATAAACATATTATTTCTTGTTGAGAATATTTGTGTGTATGTTCAGGGAAATGCATGAACGCCAATGGCTGAAATGTCACAAGTAATCAACAAACATTTTACGATACAATTAGTTCAATAATTTGTAATTAGGAAAAGAAAAAGATAAACAAATCTGATAGAGTCATACCACACATGTATGTCTTAAGCAAAAGTCGATTAATTTTTTTCTTTTAAAATAGCATCATTCTCAACAATTCATTAAACCGGCTCTACCTTTGACCATAAATACTCATCCTGTTTTCCTTCCTCAACCACTCCCGGGATATTCCTCTAAGCAACAAAGCCATGAAAACAATGCAAACAAATCTAGGGGTACCAATCACTCCATCCGCGCACGCTTCCTCGAAGTGTGAGGAAGGGGATCCAAACCTTCTTCATCCCTCTCCCACTCCTAGGATACTATAAAGTGATGATCAGCATCAGGGAGAGCCTTGATCTCACCAAGCCACCCGTGACAGAACTCGTCAGTATCAATGGTCTCCAAGGTGGCATAATCCGGTATAACAACTCGGGCATGTGCCCAAAGCCTTCGTATAGCATCGGGTGTGTCAGGATTGAAGTCATGGAAACGGGTCAAGCATAGAGACCAAGGGACCCATTATTGGAGCCCATATTGCCTACACAGATGAGAAGGGGAATAGGAGGTGACACCAAACAAACTCCATCAGCAAAATGCCAGAATCATGGTTGTCAGTAACCACGAACAAAATATCCAACCAAGGGCTGAGCCAGCAAATCTCAAAAGCTCGATGCAAGCCTAGAATCTCAAACCAAACCGCCTCACTCGGTGAGTGATGATCCTTTCTGGTAAAGCCTCGAGGACTGTAATGAGAAGGGAGGTATCGCTTCTTCCTAAAGCGCGGATCAACATTCAAGCGAAGCTTCTCCAACAACCATGCATGCATTAATTCTTTTATGAAAATCACAAATGAAAGGGGTAGAAAAGAAAAAAATACCTCAAGTAAGGCAAAGGGATCTCCTATTGAGTTTGGGTTCACTGAAGCAGCGTCTAGGTGAATCAGACTCCCATAGGATGCAGTCGGATGTGCGAACCTCTAGGACTGGGCAAATTACCTCTCCAGATCCGTGACCCTCAAATTCAGAGTCTACATGTGCTCTTGGGCCCTTAAGAGATCCTAGTGCTCATGGGCCACCAAGGCTTGCAACTGTCAAACATACATCATGTAATAAATACTGTTCATGCGTAAAGTCATTCATACATGCATACGCATCATATCACTTACAAGTAAAGGTGATGTTAAATCAAGGTAATGCCATTCCGATGAGATTGAGAATGACAATGGCCCAACTCAAGTTACTTCAACTTTCATCAAATTCAAGCCTACCTATACCTCTGTCAAGTAGCATTATTACATCACAAAAGCCTCCCAAAAACAACGGAGCAGCCATCGGGACATCCCAAAAATCTCAAACTCAAATTTCCACGTTTATCATGGGCCTGAAGAAAAATTTCTCAGAACCCTCATGTTTTAATTCTTGATTGAAAGGGTAAAAATTTTTTCTTTCAGCAATCTCAATCAAGGAATTAAAACATATGTCATAAGAATCTACTAATAAAATTCCTCATTATTACAGGTATCCCTTCAACTCACAAGGGCATACAACTCAGACCGCAATGATCAACGATCCCACAGCGGATTTACACGAAGACTCACAATAGTCGACGTATTAATAAAGGCATGGAGCATACGCTTTCATCCTTTCCCTAGCAGTTCCAAGGGTCACATTCAACTCACGA
The DNA here is from genome assembly GCA_949673415.1 of Euphorbia schlechtendalii. Classification (NCBI taxonomy): domain Eukaryota; kingdom Viridiplantae; phylum Streptophyta; class Magnoliopsida; order Malpighiales; family Euphorbiaceae; genus Euphorbia; species Euphorbia schlechtendalii. Next base: position 12,701 of record CATIWQ010436624.1, read on the forward strand.
TCAACTCACAAGGGGTATCCAATTAAGACCACAACGGTTAACGATCCCACAAAGGATTTTGATGAAGACTTACCACAGTCGATGTATCATCAAAGGAATGAAGCACACGGCTTTCATCCTTTCCCTAACAGTTCTGAGGGTCGTAGTCAACCCAGAGGTCGACTCACAAGGGGTATACAATTCAGACTGCAACGGTCAACTCACAAGGGGCATCCATCGTAGACTTTCTACAGTCTGCGTACCCTCTGAGACTTTCTACAGCTCGTATTCCTTTTCAAACTTTTTACAGTCGCCAGACTTTCTACAGTTCTCTTTCCTTCCGACTTTCTATAGTCGGCGAACTTTCTACAATTCTAAATTTTCAAACTTTTTACACTCACTTGATTTTCTACAGCCTGCATCTCTTTTTTTCCAACTTTTTACAGTTATTGGACTTTCTACAGTCCTCATCCTTTTTCAGACATTTTTACAGTCATCGGACTTTCTACAATCCGCATTCCTTTTTAGACTTTTTACAGTCAACAGACTTTCTATAGTCCTCTTTCCTTTCGACTTTCTACAGTCGGTGAACTTTCTACAGTTCATGATTCTTTCAACTTTTTACAGTCAAATAAACTTTCTACAGTTCGTAATTCTCTGACTTTTCACAGTCAACGGACTTTTACAGTCCTCTCTCCCCTTGACTTTTTACAATCAAATGAACTTTCTACAGTTTGTAATTCTCTGACTTTTTACAGTTAACGGACTTTCTACAGTCCTCTCTCCCTTCGACTTTCTTCAGTCGGTGAACTTTCTACAATTCATAATTCTTTGACTTTTTACAGTCAACGGACTTTCTACAGTCCTCTTTCCCTCCGACTTTCTACAGTTGGTGAACTTTTCACAATTCACCATTTTCTGACTTTTTACAGTCAAACGAACTTTCTATAGTTCGAAAATTCCTGACTTTTTACAGTCAAATGAAGTTTCCACAATTCGCCACTCTTATACTTTTTACAGTCAATGAACTTTCTACAGTTCACATCTTGTCTCGACTTTTTTGGTCAGCGGACCTTCTACGGTTTATGTCGTCAAAGGGGCTTGCCACAGCTTGCACACATGGGTCCTAAACCAAAAGAACGGAGGTGCACGGTTAACGTTCTTCCCCAATGGTTCCAAAGGTTCAACTAGCCAAAGGTCAACCTTCAAGGGGTAATCATTACCAAATGTCAATTCACAAAGGGACACAGAGAGACCAATCCCCGACAACGTCGCATCGAGATGAAAGCTTCTAGCCATCATCCCCGAGGAGTGCCAACCATGACAAGGCAGGTATTATCTTTAAACCTCGCTGCTCTTTCAATCGTGGGACCATACTGATCTCATATCAGCAGTGAACCCACGAGGGGTAGCCTGTGAGCACGGGATTTTTAGGCCTGACTCACGAGTTCGATGATGAACTTGTAATTTATTTTCCCTTGCTAGTCTTCCACTTTGACAGGGTCTCGGAGGTCCTCGGGAGGAGCGTTCCTCGTTTCTTACGAACCTTAAATATTTTCTAGATCACCTCATCAGTAAACAAGTCCAATTTAAACCAAAATCAGACCAGAAATCCAACATGGACACCGATGTTACTAACATTGGTACCGATATCATCTTTACGGAAAGACCGAAAAATGTAGTTTCTGCATTAGTTGGGTAAAAAAGACCCAACTTTAACCCATAATTGGTGGAAGAAAATGGATGGAAAAGACAAAAGAAATAGGTGGAAAAGTAAGAATTTTTTGTATTGAAGGGAGTCTCATAAGGGGACTAAATTGGCAGCAATTATGGGGGGGGGGGGAGAGCACGGCAAACAAAAGAAAAAGAGAAAAAAAACAAGATAGAAAAGTAAAAAAAACCAAGAGAGAAAAAAAAACACAAACCACACAAGCCACAAGTTTGAGTTTTTTTAAGGGTTTTCAAGCCTAAATCTA
>CATIWQ010436634.1:0-23455 GCA_949673415.1 Euphorbia schlechtendalii
TGTGATGATTTCTTTATCACTAGTAATGGCAACCACACATGTACTTCGGATTCCAGATGCAGCATATGCCAGTGCATGTGGAAATTGCCATTCATCAGTGCCTGAACCGGTTGGCGCTTTGAACATGCGCATAAGAGTTCCGCTGGCAAAACTTGCTGATGTTTTTCCATGTTGAAAGAAAAAAGGCATACCCCCATCAGGTGTGTTGGCTTGCCACTTGTGCAACCCAACATGTGTTGCTGGTGCATTTATATCAGCAATCACAACAGCATCTGAAGATGCATGAATGGCGGCAGCAGGGAGATTTAACAGTTCAGGGGCTGGAACAGCATACGGTTTGATTTCTTTTGGGTTCCGAAATATTGTCTGACAAGAACAATTGAAATCAGGAATACGTCGCAGCAATTAATGTTCAACCATAAGAAAGAATACCTTAATTTCTATTTATAAAAAATTATTCAATAAGAGTTGGGGAATTGAGCCCAAATTTTACCAAGAGAACCGCAAGTTCTGAAGATAGTATTACATCTTTTTCAAGCTAAAAAAGGGGCCACCCATAAAGTTCTTTTCAACCCCTAGCTCCTCAAAACAATCATCAAATAAAATTATGTCTTTCAAACCTTACGATCTACCATGCTCCGTAACTAAACCATAATGCAAAACAGGCAAAAAAAGGTTGTGCTGAAGACGAGCAAATTCATATGGGGAGAGATAAAAAAGCATTCAAGACTTTATCCACCATAAAAGCATAAAGGAATGGCAGCAGAACAGACCTGCATATGAAGAACTTCTGCTAATGGCATCTTCTTCCGGTGAGGAACAGTAAGAAGTTGCGATGGAGTTTGTCCGAAGTAAGCAATTTGATCTTGTGTTGCACGTTGTTGTGCCTTCCATTAACAGGTTTAAAGAATAAGACATTTTTCAAGACACTTAATAAACAAACTACCCATTTAAAGCGAACTCACTGGATCTAGTATCTTGTCAATATCAACTGTCCCTTCATAAGTAATGTAAAAGAAGACATTATTTGCCAGTATAGCTTCTTTACCACGTTGCTTGTAGCTGCATAATCAGATTATCCACAAAATAACTATCTCAGAATGAACATAAGAAAGCAAGACAAAAGAATGACACAAGAATGAAGCATGAATTAATTCTCAAAGAAACCTACCCAAATATGAGATCAATCCATTCATGCAAATGTGCAGAGACATGCTCACTCTCGAGAGCCATCCGATGTTTATGAATGAAATCAACAGGACTTTCAGCCCAAGAAGGAAGTTTGACAAAGTCTGAAACATGAATATATACATAAGAATTATAAAAACTACACATATCTACAGTACAATTCATGTATCAGCAATTAAAAGTTTGCATGGCATACCCAGCTTTCCTCCCAATTGGGTTGTACCAAAATCAACTGAATTTTCATTCGTTAAGATCTCAGGGAGAAAAAACAACTCGGGAACCTAAGACAACCAAAAAGCCTCAAATGAACCTCAATTTTAAAAGAGGTTTCCTCAACCATAATCACACAGTGGAAATCCAAAATAATAAAAGAGAAACAGTTGAGTGGCCTTGGAGTAAACTAATACCAATTCCTTCACATCACTCATGTCCTCGAGAACACCATTCCAAGTAGCAGAAATATCTGAAAACATCCTGTCTGCATGATCAAATTTTCCACCTTGCAATTGAATTGAAAGTGCTGTAAATGGCTCCACTCTAACAAGATAATACAGTACCTGCAAGTCAAATATAAGTAATCAAGCAAAAGTAAAGCCACATGCCTGTAACTATCAAATCAGCAAAAGAAAACTTTATAATGATTAGTATTGATCAATGACCAGAAAGAAATTAAAAATTTTGATACGCACTACAAATAAAAGAGTGTAAATTATAATAGCAGTTAAAAAATAAGTTAATGTAGTTCCATTATTTTTGGGTTTTTTTAATATCATTTTACGTAACTTCAAATTTGTAGTTAGATTAACATAATATTTAAGTACATTTTTCGATTCCTTAGCTTATTTGATTATATTGGTGCAATATGTTTTATAGTCGCATCTCCAAAAATAGATAGAAAATGAAAACACATTAAACATGAATACAATAATCTAAAGTAAGATTTATTACGATTTGAATTAAAAACTGAACCAAAAGAGGACAGCTAATCTACCCATAATAAATTTTTGTTCACAAACATTCAATGAACCAAACATGACCTCTACCAAAAATCATATATCCACCATACCGCCTCTATTTTAAATCATATGAGTTTTGTGTTTTCTCGTATTTGCGGTTCTCAAATTGAGGTTAGGAAATAAAATTTAGGATACTTCGAAGACCACCTCCATAAGCAATGTTATTTGTGGCAAACTGGCAATAGTTGGGACGGTAGTTCCTGTTTGGAATGCCATTTGAAGTCTTCCAAGGAGTGCAATGTTTGTGGATCGGTTTTGGATCCAGGTTCTGCCATAGATTGATGATTTATCAAGTTCTCAAGGCATCACCATTTAATGTTATTTATTTAGGTTCATTTTGGTTATTAATGAATTTTTGATATTATGTTTGTATCAAGCTTGAGTATAGCTATGCTCAAGGCATTATTATAGGAATTATAATGAATATGTTTGATTAATAACATGTATTCTTATAGTATTTTACATATTTCAATAAATACACATCCAATTTTATCCCATGGATGAATATATTCATATATACAAAAAAACACACACATACCTATATTTGCTAATATAATATAACATGCAGGAAGCTCCTTTAAACATAAATTGATAGTTCTTTGCAAGCAACAACTTAGATGATGGAACAAAAGGGAACTTACTGTCCCAGCACTTGAGTAATGAGAGCCATAATGGAACTTAGGGATAACTGGGTCATCAAAGCTAGAATATCTCTCTTGGAATTTTTTTAGCCGATCAGGATTTAATGCACCAACAGGCTGCAAATGCAACAATTATAACAATAGTAGAGAAGATCAATGAACAAATAAACAGAAAAAAACTACTCCACCTTTGAAAGATCTCGGTAAGAAGAAGGATTAGAAAGGTCCAAACTCTTTGAATTGTAATCAGAAAGAATCCAAGGGAAAACTGGGTACTGGAAAAGGGGGAGAGAGGAATTAGTAGAAAATGCACAAAAATCCAACCCAAAAAGAAGGAAAAATGTTATCAAGAACCCACCTGAGTTATGTCGTTATAACTACGCCCAGCTAGAGTATTTAGCTGCATCAGATATTCAAAATTGCTGATCTGCATAGTAGTTGTGTTTTACTTAACAAAATTACACCGAGGATATCCAATGATAATATCAAGTCCTAAAAGAATTAAGATATAAATTAAGTTCAAGTTATACCTCCCACCTAGCCCAGCGCTCCATAAGTTGAGTTCTTTTCAAGAGCTGTTCAGGTCTCTACAGTAGAAATAAATTCTATAATTTAATTAAACTGCAAAGACTCCTTATAACCAACTAATGTCCCATTCAACACAACAAACATTCTATAGTTCAAATGAGCACACCAATAGTCAGTTGAACCATTAAAGAATATACAAGTCAAATGAGAAGCAATAAACCTGGGTTGCCAGATAAATGTTGTTTAAATGAGGAGGCCGTAACTGAACAATAGCTCGATATGCATTCTTTCTCCCCTCGATACTCTGGCAACAAATGGTTTAGTCCACAGAAAAGTTCATGGTAAGAATTTAAGTTGCACAAGCAAAAAGGAGGGAATAACATAAATTTTTAGGAGATGTACCCCAAAATCAAAGAAGTAGTTGGACCGGTCAACCATAAAAAGTTCCAAAGCACTTCTTCTAAGAAGATATCTGTAGCAAAAGAAAACCAGTATGAAAAAAGCATCAAGATAAATATTTTCATAAAGACAAAGACGATACCATTATTTGGGTCCACACAAATACAAGGAAACGAATTTTATAAACATACAAGAACAGAATTATTGACACATTTAGGGTAAAAAACTGATCAGTATCATGACAATTGATTTGAAACAATCAATACCCAGACAGAAAGATCCTCAGTGATAAAAAAAGACTATAACATCAGCCTTGAAATGCATAATTTGTGCAAGCGAATCCAAGAAAAGGGAAAAGGAACTGAGCAACAATTGGCAGAAAACAATTATGCAAAGAGGTCCCAGGAAATTCTAGTTTCCGTTCTCAGATAATTCAATTCAACTATAGTTGTGCAGTTACAGCAACAGGCTCACTGCAAATCATTTAAGCATCAAACTTAAGGAAAAAGAGAGGAAAAATACAAGGTCAACTTGTAAATAAAGAAAAGAGCTCTTCGTTTGCATCTAAACTTGTGAAGATTTGAGAAGTATACTTGAACCAATCTTATATACCCTCAGTCCAATCATTTCTACAGTAAGTCAACAATTACACCAACAACAATAACAAGAGATCTTTAGCTAAGCAGAAAAACGGTTATCTTATCTTTAACTCATACTCAACTTCCCGAATAGATACAATTTAAGTTTCAAAACTATGTCTAGCTAACTGGGGCACAAAAAATGTTATCAGAACGCCAACAGTCAAATTACTAGACACACCAACTAGAGTCATAAAAGCAGTCATAGTTTTACCTTCGACTATAAATTTGATGAAGGGAAGATATTAACCAGGTGCGATCTTTTTCTTGGTCTTTTGAGTGATATGATTCTGTTCCATCCACAGCATTGTTTTCAGTGGTATCAACTATAAAATTTATTCTCTTAGTTGTTACCTGAAAAGATTTCAAAAGAAAAATTGTCCCCATGCTCAACAACAATGGATCATAAAAAATACCAATGAAAATATCAACCCCACTTTTTAAGTTATAAAAAGAAGTAAGAAAAAAGGTTCTTTTAGTTACATTATCGTGTTGGAAACATGGCATCTTTTGACACCCTCTTACATTAAGCAAGGAAGTATAGGCAGACCGACACGGTTACCCATAAAAAGAACAGAACTCTCAAACCAATAATTGGGAGATAAATTTTCAAATCAAAGGTCATTTATGAATCAATTACCACCAGTAACGTCAAATTAGGGTCAAAGTTGCCACGCACACTAACACCATTTCCTCATGAACCAAGTTAAGTAAAAATGTAAAATGAACTGCATGACTTATCACGACTCTCAAAGACTATACTTAACATCATTCATAAATTATAACCCAAAAGAAAAAAACTAGTAAAGCAACCGAACACTTACTCCATGACTTAGATATCAAAGATATCTTGTCAATATATATTTACACAAATATTACATATCCAAGTAAGCTTTCATGCATAAACTAAAATTACAAGATTTCACATTCACTCATAAAGAATTAATTTTGATGAGGAAACCAATACAAATTTAAGGCATAGACATACTAAAATGCAGGAAAAAAAGCTTCGGCAAGTCAAATAAGCTTTTTTCTGAGACTTGGCATGCATGAAAATAAGCACTTAATTTAGTAGTGAACTTACTTGGAATGTCCCTCGTATAACCCTTAATGGTCGGACCATAGATGAAGGAAGTTCAAAAACAATTCTATCATCAAGGTCACTAGGAATGTAACCCGGCGCAACTGCTGATGTAGTTTCTAAGTTTGGGTCACTAGCAAGCGGAGCATCATTGGACTCAGCAGATGGGTGCAGGTTTTCATTAGTTCCCAGTAATCTTGGTGGATTCTCTCCACTCTGTTCTGCGTTGTAGGCTCCACCATCTAAGCTATCAGCTTCTGTATTCTCGTAGTCTTCGTTTGTTACATCCACCGAAATTACTTCAGCTGCTAGGACAGGAACTTTCCCTTGATCATTATTCCTCTGAACTTCATCCTCAAAATTAGCTGCAGCCCCAAAATGATCAGATCCCCTGTAGTTCCTCCTCATGCATCTTCTCATCCTTGAAGAAGTTTCCATAAAGTCTAGCTTCCAGAAGACCTAATTTTATGGTTACATTGAAAAAATAAAAAATCTTCAGCATAATTCATTATTTTATACAGCATAAAGAAATAATATATGAAAGAACAAGAAAAGTAAGCAACATACACGTTCAGGTCTGCACAACTGGTCCCCAAGTGGACCAAAAAGGCACTTCATCTCAATCAAGCAATGGATAAGTTTGCGCCATGCCCGAATCCCGTTGGATAAGCGATGTTGAGTTACTACGTCAACTTGAGCACGCCTATCAACCTAGAGGAAATGAGTAACGAAATGAATCTGGAAACACGGCTTAGTTTATATAAAAAATCCAACAGAAGGCAAACAATTCCAACCTCTGATCGCTGCATGTTTCTAGCTAAAGCAAAACTTGCAACAAGGACTGCAACAAACTTATAAGATAGAGCATTAAAATCTTTTGCATAGACGGATTTAGTGTCAAACGGGTGCATACATTCCAGCCAGGCAGCTCCCATAGCTTCAGTGGTATTCCATCTCCTCACACGTTCTGTATCACTGGCATTTCTTCGTTGAGCAGATGTGGCCATAGCAATTGCACTAAGGCCCCTGCCTGAACCAATCTTAGCATTACGCTCAAGGTCCCGTGCAGCTGCCAGGGCAGCAGCTTTTGCTGCTGCCTTATCCTTTGGAAGACCTGGTGCTTTGTTAGTCACCTCCGAAGTTTTCTGGAAGCTTGAGAAAGTGTGCAGTCTAGTTGTTTTCCGCTCAAGCAAGGATTCACGCCTAAGTGGTGCTGTTGGGGGTGGAGGTGCAGGAGCTTGGTGGGTTTCTGTACCTGCAGCACCAGCAGCAATCATTGCCAATGCCATAGCAGCCGGTGGTGATGCAAAAGCAGCAGCCCAAGCAGGTGAGATAAGGGAAAGAGCGGCCTGAGAGAAAAGAAATTAATGGTCTCATAAAACATGTGTGATAATAACTTAATAAACTAAAGGCAAGAAAAATTAACTGCCTTCCAAAGTTGTAACAATGAAAAAGGAGACATACAACAATTTCAAAAAAAAGTAGAAAAAAGACTTCGTTGCAATTTTACTTTCTTTCCACAATTTCAATTAGGAAAATTAGGGCATATATAATACATGAATCTGACTATATGATGGAATCATTGCATATAATCCAAAAACATCAGAGATTAACAGCAAAAATACTTAGAATATGCATCAACCATTGACATTGTTTAAACCAGAGAATACCTTCCTTGCATAGTTATCAAAATCGTACGATTTGGTTCGATTCAACCCTGAATCGATACGAATCTATAGGGTGAATCAAAATCATGACAGAATCGTGAAAAATCGTATCTGAATAGTGTGATTCTGGTGATTCAAAATGCTTTATGTTTCTCAAATTTTTATCAATTTATATTCACTTAACGATGAATAATTATTAGTGATTATGATTCTATTTGACAAGGTTTGAGTGTTAACTACTTGCTTAGTTGATATGATTTGTTTTTATATTAATATTGTATGTACTGACTCAAATTTAGTATTAATTTAAGTTGAACATTCTAAAATATTTTATTTTTATATGATTTTAAGAATTATCCAAATCTTACAATTCGATTTGCGAATCATAAAATTGGGATTTCGATTCTCGATTTGACAACTATACTTCCTTGTTTTTTATTTGTCTCTTCTTACCACACATAAATGTAAGATTCATAGTGGATGTTTAGGAACGTCTTCAACAGCAGCATTTTGCTTTTCGAACATCAAAAAAATATTCTAAGCATTTGGTAACGACTATTAAACAACTGTTTTTAGTTGTTTTGAAGACTAAAGGTTAGCAATAGCAACCGCAACAGCAATATTTATAACAAACAGGCCCGTAATATCACACCATCTATTTATTCTCAAGTAGCTCATCATGCACGGTTTTAGGAATGATTTCAATAGACCCTTCCAATTCTTAATCTCCAATATTCATAAGACCAACCTAAAAGGATTGGACCAATATTCCACGAATCCATCCTTGCATGGAATGGAGTCTCACAAAATGTTTAATGCATCATGACATATAAAAGTAGATCCCACAATCACGCTTATTTCTCAAAAAATGTGTTGATAAAAAAGAATCAATCTGTAATTTTTTTATACATTCCACTATATCCATATATAACTTTTAGAAACAATGTAACAAAAACAGATTAAAATTCAGGCCATGAATTCTTCCGAAAGCCACGAGATCGCATTACAAAGAGAAGTAACAGTTGAGGGAAGGAAAGATACTAACCTCTATAGGGAGTGCATCAGCAGCTAATGCACGATCATCAACAGTAAGCGGATTTGAACCATCAGCCATGGCAAGCTCATGAATTTTAGCCAAAAGAGGACGCCATCTACGCAGTACAGCAACAAATGGAGGTAAAATAGCTTCAAGGTATTGCTTACGAAGCGGTTTTCTATCTCTGCCAACAGAATGCCATATCTGCAGCATGCAAAGAAGTTAGTAAGGTCAAGATGCCTACTATTTTCTAGCCACATGAAGGTGTAAGGAGAGCAGCATAATTAAAATTGGAATCTGAACAAATCAGCAATTTATTTATTTACAGCTTCTTTTTTTTGCAAAGAACTAACCTCAGAGAATAGAACACAAGAAGCAACCAAAACCCGTTGCCTCTTTGAATCGGAGATGGGCATATTTAGAACAGGTGACAATACACTGAAATAAAATAGAAATGATGATATTCAGAAAACATGAATCAAACAGCAAAAAAATATCAATGGTAACTCAAGAAGGACAAACTCACGTAAAAATGCTTAAATGTAAAAGGAAAACTAAGTCCCATGACCATGATAATCTCACATTTTATTTTCCTGGGCTTATAAATAAAAATAAATATACAACTTTTTTAGGCTGGATTCCAGCACAATAAAAGTTAAATGATTGTTTCAATTTTCTGATTTCGCACGAAAAGAAGTCCAAATCTTTTTCCTTTAAAAAAGGAACAAAAGGCATCCAAATGCTGACCCATATCATATATACAAATAAATCCTTTCATTGTTAAACCAGCAAGGAACAATTCTTTATATACAGATAAAAAGATTTTAAGATGGTGAAAAATGTTATGAAGAAAGGCATTGAAGGATATTTCTATTTAAAATACCTAGAAACTAGTTTTGGGTCTCTAAAATTTCAATCTTCATTAAAGAATTCGATGATGACATCCTATAATAAACTCTCACAGCCAGCAACAAATTTCATGCTGTATTACCAAATGCCAAGCTATATTGGTTTACAGTCATCATCACACTCTATGGCAAACCAAATGACACTTGATCTACTCTTGTTTTCAATCATATGTAATCCATAATAATTGAAGAAGAGCATAGAAATTCAAACAGGCTGGAATCAATCCTATAATTATTTTCCATACACTCTAAACTCTCAAAGTCTTGCTTCACTTGACCTAATAAGACCACAACAGCAATTTACTTCCAAAATAAAAAAAAAACTATCAACTAGATGGTCATGTATAAAACAGAAAAGACAGCGGTACCTCCATAACAAGGCTGACCGAGGTTGTCTCATTATCATCCGAGCATTATTCTCTGTAGTAGTTGGAGTTCCTTCAGATGGTGCATTCTCCATGCTGACATTCCTCATAAGCATATTGGTTTCCCCATCATCTTCTTCCCTCATTGATAGAAGCACCATACGTAGCATGCATAAAAATGGTTGATCACTGTCCAATAACTGGTACAATAATGCCATCCCACCCATCCCAGTACCAGATCCCCCACCTATACCAAGCCCCCCACCAAGCCCAGATTCATCTAATAATAAAGCCTGCAGCATGGATACAGACTTCTTCACCAAAGGAAGTTCAATCCAATTTCCATTAGCATCTTTTTCCAATGCAGATCTCCAAGATTCCCAGCCACTGCCACCACCACCAAAATTAGATGTTTTTGAAGGATGGCCTACACCATACCACAATCTGCTCCTGTATTTCCAACCCTCAGACAAGTCCATAGCAATGCTGCCATATGACACAAAGGCACAAGAAACAGATTCGTATGGCTCAGCTGCTGCTGCTGCTGTGAGACGTTCCATCACAGTGGCAGAAATTTGCCCATTGGAATCAGCCATGGAAGCTAGGACCTTAAAGAAACATCAAATATAAATCAACTTTTAAGTTATATGTGGTAAGAAAAGAAAAGACATGGTGAAACAAAGGATCCTGTTATGCAACTGCATAAAATTAGAGATGGACATATTTCAAAATATAGCAACGTATAGCCACATCAGATGGTAAGAAGATCAGAATACATACATCAAGAGGCACGCCTGCTGTGTCACTGGATCTGCGGTCACCAAGAGATTCAAATGATTCTCGACCAGTTGCAATCGGCTGGCTTGAGCGATTAATGGCAGATACCAGGGACAATGGAGATGGAGAACTATCAACCTGGTTTGCACAAGAAAGCTTGCTCTGTAAACGCAAATGATCTTCGACAAGCATCAATATGACGATCGCATTTTCAACCAATGCCACAGAAAGCTGAGCAGCATTTTCAGCTTCTGCTTTAGCATCTTTAGCCGATAAACCCTCAGCTGCAACACCAGCAGCTGCTGCAGCAATAACTTGAGTCTACATAAAAAGAAAAACTTAAACAGGTTCATAAGCACACCATTTACTTCCACTCTGTGATATAAATTTAAACAATAAAAATAAAGCTGTAGAAGATTCTTCCATATTCATGTGTTTTAAGGTCAACATTTGTGCAAGTACTTTTAAAATTTTATGTTTTCTCTATATCAATAGAGTTACAATACTGCCAACTCAAAAAATTTTGAGTTAATTTGGATACCTAAACATGGCAACACATGCTTCTATGCTTTTTCTGATTAAAGATCTTACTATTGGCTAAGCCCGTATTAGTGTTAAGTTACTTTACTACTCCATATGACGAGTTTCAGCACCTAATTTTGGTAACAAATGTCAACTTTTGGTGCCTAATTTTGTTAAGGACTGGGTTCAGCATCATCTTTTCCATAACGCATGGGCTCTCACAGTAGATCTCACTTTGAGCCTCTGGTACTCCAATGTGACAATAAATATATAACAAAGGAGATCATATAGCATGTACTTTATTTGCGTATGAAATGAAATGAGAAAAATGAAGTGTGAATGTAGGTGTGAATGTTTTTGTGTAACTGTATCATGCAGGTTACAGTCCATTATGTTTCCAAAAACATTGTCTAAAAGATGAAAATTATATTAAATGCCACTTCCCACCACAGATATGGGAAAAATGTCGTTAATTCTAAAGTTGTGCCTTTCGAGGTACAGATAGACATATATAATTGAGAACAAATTCAGAATTTGCCATGATTGTCATTCTATAGGTAAGATCACAATCATCCAAAGCAAAAACAAATTATTCTTCAACTCCGAATTAATGATATGTAAATATTTTTGTGGATTACAATTTACACATTTAGTAGCTTTACCTAATTTATTTTCTTTTCACTTTATAAGTTCTTAAGATTTCAAGCAGGAAAGCTGAGAAGAATAAATACTGGAGTTTTTTATGCATTAACATCAATAGTGATTCATGGCTTCACTAAGAACAAATACTGGGGTTCCTTATTTGAATAACATCTAGTCGTGCCAATTCTATATTGATAGCCAAAAAACAATAGAAGTAAAATTTAGGATGTACTTAAATAGCAAGGGGTAAAATCTATCAAAAGCAAAAGATGATGAAATGAAAAATTACGGATTACCTGAACCTGCAGTTCCCTAGCAGCAAAATCCAAAAGGGCGCCTAAAAGCCTTCTTTTAAAAATGGGCAATGATTCTTCACGTCTTCATATCATGATGAAATAAGTCATTAATTACTAAGTGCTTTCAAGATAAGAGATAAAAGTAATCTCATTTTAAGGTGTTTAAACCTAAATAGGGAAATGAAATTTCATACAAATATGTCACCACTTTCAAATGAAAGTTATACATGCTGGCAAAGACTAAAGAATCTAAACAGTCTTATGGATCATTGAACAGAATAGCCAACTCTCAGTAAGGAACCCACTTCATAACCCAATGAATTAGAAGTTAAGAACTGGTCAAAAGACGAGACACTGGCTAATAAAAATACAGGTAACCAAGGAAAACTTAAAATAACTTATAATCATTTTACATTATTACTTTGCTCAGGAAGCATTTATTTTGTAGCAGTATAGGCGCACCATATACAGACTAGATATCAATTGTCCAACAAAGATCTATTAGATACACCAATTGCAACTGAAAATCAATTCAGAAAGTAGAAAATAGTCTAATAAAAAGTGTTCTGATTGTAAAATATTTTCTCTTTTGCAATTTCTGCAATCAATAAATGTCCTTTACACAATTTCCACTTGTGTATTTTAATTAGAGTGTGATAATGAAACTATGTAATGATAAAGAAATCTATGTTAAAAACAAAACAAATGGTGGACAAAATGACATGGTAGTAAAAGGGGACAAACAGAGATTCAATATCTCAAGATTCTCAACCAACAAGTTCAACATGAAATGTAAACTCATCAGAAGCACACAACATATGTAGCAGGATCAATTCAAAAATCGCACAACAATACAAGAATGATAACACAAAATCAATGATATTTGTATTGTATTTGGGGAAAAAAGAGCTCAATGGAAGGCCAATCATATAAAGTAATACCTAACTCGTTGATCACCCGTGCTAGAACCCCCCACTATAGATAGCCATTCTGCACAATGTATTGCCGCTTCAATATCCTGTTGAAGGATAGTAATAAATGGCATGAATAGAAAGTTGGAACCAATAATAAATATGAGCTTGATACATATCAAAACTGATGCAGATTACATAAGAATGTGTATCAATAACAATGAACATATAAATTCAAATTTACCATTTTTATTACTGCCAATTGAATATTAAATAGGACGATAACCAAATCATCATCTATTTGTAGTTGTTTAAGTTTCATGGCCCAGACTAGTGGAAAGATTTAAAAGGTCGTGATAAAACACAAGTTTTTTTTGGCTATAATCCACCTCACTTTCGGAACTAAACATATTTCCATGTTCCATATAGATAGTTTTACATTGGGAAATTAGTGGAGCTGACACTCAAATATACCATATCAAAACTATATTAGAGATTCAACTCTTCCTGATCTCTCCATTTTTCATATAAATCTGAAGAGACTACGTACAACAATGCAAAATCCAAAGGAAAAATCTGGAAACAAGAATGAGGATGAAACAAGCATATAATATTGATTAGACAGAAAAATATAGCTGAGTATTGAAGGCATAAATAACAGGTATACAGGAAAAACAACTAATGCCCACGTTTATACATGCATCTCCAGGAGCAAGCTATGATTGCTATCCATTTCCCATCCTAAAGAAACTATTGCACAACATGACAAGTGGTCCTGAATTTAGCAGGCACTATATAGATTACAGCAGCACCTATTCCCTAAGCACCATAAAGACTTGAAAGCATAATATCAAGACTGATATTTCCTAAGATTTGAACTATTATATACAGAATATCTAACGTGTGACAATAATATGTGTAAAATTTCATTTCAAAACCAATTATCTGCAAGTTGATTTCATATTATACCAAGGAAACAACTTCTAAAAGGAAACCGTGAAAAACCCCAAGCATGTTGATAGCAAGCATATAACTGAACTCCACGAAGGCTTCCTCACAACAGGGAAATGGTTAACGCATTAAAGTGTCATAGTAGATAAAATCTCACCTGCCAACCATCCTTCTCCCGCATTGAGTGCTCTAACATAATGATCAAGAAGTTGTATACGAGATCTTCAATGTCCCCTACACTTGCGACATTAGAATTTTTCATTGCACCCGTCTGCAAAACAATAGTAAAAGAGTTATTGAAACAATTATTCCAACTAGAGCCTCAAACTCAAAGACCCAGCAGATTAATTCATATACTCTCTGTTAAAATCTAAAATATCATACCATAATGCAATGTCATGGTCTATTTTATGTTATGGATGACAATCCAAATAAAGAAAAAACCAGAAGAAGGCTAGAATAATTACTTCATAATTTGATATTAAAAGCTCCAGAATCCACTCAGGCCATTCCTCCATTTTTGTCAGATTTTTTCTATTTTCTTGATGACTGCAAGCCAAAATCAGAAGATCCTGAAATCATATAGAAGAATGTTGCTCAAGAACTACAGCTGAATAACAAAAACAGTACTCAGTAAACTAGAAATGGGAAAATATGAAGGCCGTTTAAACTATATATTAACTTACTGAACGAGGACAGCAGCAACTGACAACATGAGCAATCCCAACTAGTTGCACTGATGGAAACATATCAACTATTCTAGACGTATAGCTATTATATGGCTAGACCAGTTGTTAATTTATACCAATTTTTAAAGATAAAAGATAACTTTATGTCTTCCTCTTAGACCAAACATATCATATCCATTTTTCTAAAATAACATGCTAAAATAATAGAATTAGAATATAACTTTACCCTGGCTGTATTCGGTGACTTAAAAGGTGGAACAGAGGTGAATCTCACCATATTTCTTCATCTAAAAGATGGGTGACACTAATATTATTCCCTTCCAGGTTTAGATAGACTTCAAATGACAGCAACAAATGATCGATGTATATTAAGTTCTATGTGATCATAATGCAAGTAAGGGTTTCTTTTTTGGTTCACAAGAAGCCCTTAAGAAGAGTTACATGTGGCAAGGAAATTTATAATATACGACATACAGAGCAATCCTGATATAATCATATTACCTGTAATGCTTGACACTGCAATGTCCTACATGCATAAGGAAGTGATCGCAAAAGAACCATCAGAAGTTGTGAATGTTCAAAGCGATGACCAGAATCGTAAAAGTTCAGCCCATCCTCTGCTGAAGATGCATTAATCTGATACATAATAATCAAATACATTTTAAAAACCAACAATTATGAATGTTTAAAAACATAAGAAAATCAAGAGTGAAGAATGTCCCCTTGAAAAAAGTGTTGTCAAGATATCAGAAATTACAAGCAAAGACATGGATGTTCTCAAGTACAGATTATAATTTAAAACAGACAGTAAGACTTTGTCAAAAAAAAATCATATGGTAGCATGAAAACACACCAGGCTCTAGATGACACTGCTTCAAATAAAAAATTTCTTCTGCACATCCAAAAGTGAAAAAAGAAAAAAAAAATTGAGACTTCAAAACAAAATATATGAGCACAAACTACACCAAACAAAAGGCATCAAAATACCCACAAAAAAACTTAAAAGATATAAACTCCATAATCATAATGTACCGCTGATGGCCTCATGGCCATGATTTGTACATGGTAAGTTCAGGCTACCACCACCAGGTGAGTAAACATGCGTATCTGTGTGTTTCCTTTGAACCCTTGGTGGAAAAAGTAAAAATATAGGGATAAAAAATCCTGAAATGCATGCTGTATGTACATGAGAAGCAGCAGGTTCAATCAAAAGATAAAAGATACTACCATCTACGTTGGGTTTAGCAGGGGCTTAGAGAGTAAAAAAATAGCAGACAAAGAAAAAGTACCGAAGCTGCCAATAATGCTGTGTAAACATTAGTTGTCAAAAGCCTATTTGGAGCTGCTTGGAAAGCTTTCTGCAATGCAAAAAGTAGAAGAGCAACTTTATCTTCAAACATGGAGCCACCTCCATCATGTAATCCACCACCCAAAGTGTTGCCTGATGTATCTAAGGATACTGATGAGCCAAACTTCAAATGCCCAGAAGTCACAAGAGCACCTAGGATCTCAATGATTGCAACAACAATGCCATCACTTTTGTCAACATTGTATACGTTGTTCCTCACATTATGTGCACTAATTGAAAGACTAATACCACCTACATTCTTAACAAAAGCACATTCAGAAACAGATGACGTTCTATCGATTCTCAAGCTACCAGAAGAAACAGGGCTTCCAACTCTATCAAATGGTTCAGTTTCATAATCTTTCTCATGTAAAGTAAAATCCTTTACTTCATTATTCTGATGATTTTCTGGAAGGGCACTGCCTGTTTCTTGTTCACTTTCCTCACAACAAATACTATTATCACTCTTTGTTGTGGCTTCAGGAAAATCCTGATCACCAGCTTTAGCTTCCCGCTGTAGTAAAACAAGAAGAGTTTCTATCCCACCACATGTTATGAATGCCTCTGCAAATGCATGAGACTTAGTTGTATTCGGTTGTACTATGAGCCTATAAATTAGATGCAAAACTCTTGCAACCTGGAAGAAGATATTGAGAGTCAGTTTACGAGATCAACAAGTACATATTACAGATCAATTGCAAATTATAAATGAAACATATTGTCTTTCAGGTCATAAATAAATTTTTACATACAAATGTTATATTAAGTTACAAAATAAAATTAACACAATACAAATGCAGTCAAATAAACATAAAAAAAACTGCCTCCATGAATCACATAATGTTTTCACTTTTCACAAATGTCATGCCTATTATGTACAGAAGATTGTTATGCAATTAATTATGATTTTAGCAACTGAGAATCAAAATGCAACTGGGTGGTGCAGTAAAATGAAAGATAAAATTGTTCGCCCAATTTTCAGGCTTAATGATAACATGAAAAAGCAAAAGCTATATTTTACTGTCGTATCCAAGCTATCAGACGTAAATGTAAATGTATTCAAAGTAAAGTAAGAAAAGACAATTTTCCAGTAAAAGAATTGACAAAAAAGATGTAGCATATATCCACCACTAAGCTAATATATAAAACATTTTAGGTGGTTCATCATTGATCATGACAACAAACTAATCAAGAAACCATTATCTCCAATAATTTGGAGACAATTATCAAGTGTAAAGAGTAGATAACCAATTGGAATATGATAATTAAAGCAACTGAAGCATAATAAATTTATATGCTAGAAAATAAATTACTCCAAAAATAAATTTTTGTGAATAAAATAATCTGTCTGAAGCAAATCACCTGATTGGTTTGTGGGCAGTCAACAATGAATCCCAACAAACAGCGAAGATCATCAGCAAGCGCTGAAGGAGGCGCAGCTCCTATTAGAAGCTCAACAATCACCAGGAGTTCATCAACAAGGGCATTCAATTCACCAAAAGGACGTTTTGCCTCATCCAATGAAAAAGTCCCCGCTGAGTCCTTTTCACGGATTATCCAATAGCATCTTCTGCAGCCATCAAGAAGCATCTGTATAGCATTAGCATCTCGCATTACCGATGATTCTGAGAACACCATGTCAGCTAGTGATGATAGAAGTTTCTTTTGAAGTCCATAGTTGCATAAGCTCCAAACTTTAAGATCCAATAACAAAGTTCTAAAAAGTTGCACTTTGAGTGCATGATTAAAATTGTGGGACTGGCATAAGAAGACAACAGCTGCAACAAGTTCCTCATCCCCTACACCGTTATTTTTTCCAGATTCCAACGAAGACAATGTTTGGAGCAGATAGTTCAAGATTATTGAGAGCATCTCAGGCCCTCTAGTCCGACACAACTCTTCATTGTTTCTAGGGTGCTGAATAGCTAACGATATAATTCGTAATATTGGTGCAGCCATGGTAATTGTGGCTAAAGCTGAAGAAATGCTTCCTTGTTCTGGTTCCAAACTGTCTTTGCACACACAGCTTATTGCCACAGGGAGCAAAGACACGGGACCCCCATACGCCAAGGCCCACAAAGCCTCCACTGGTCGCATTCGAGTAGCAACATGGACTTGTCCAAGAACCTCGGCTGGCCGTCTCAGCATCCCTGAATTGTTATAGTAAGGAACTAGATTACAATAACGCTAAATACAAGATTAGTCAGCCTTTTATGCGAAGCGACCTTGACTCAACCAAAAGTTCAAAAGAGAGGTATAAATTAGCTAAGAAATATCCACATTATGGGTAAATAACTAAATATACACAAGAAGAATGCAACAACACAAAACACTGGCCAAAAACTGAAATAGGAACAAGAAGGAGAGGCAGTCCAGAAAGACAATCCCATGCCAAGATTAACAATTAAAATGGGGAGACAACAGCTAGGGTGTTTTTTATAAGACTTGAAAAAAAGTTCTCATCACAAACATAGGCATCTCAAGAATTAAGATATAATTCTAGATAAGGACGACCTTCATAACATGGATATGCTAATAAAAATATCAATGTGGAACGCCTATCAAATAATATATGATGTCCTTATGGTCCTACCATTGCGTTGTCTGAAAAATGATTTACACACCTGCAGCACCAGAAGGGGAAGCATCTGGACAAAATCGTCCACTAAGTAAACTGGGATGGTAGAGAAGGTGAATGAGTCCTCCAATCTCTGCATCCAGAAGTGAACTTCCCTCTGCCATGGTCCGGACATATTCATTTGAAGGTAGCCATGGAAGTCCAGCGCCATTACCAAAAGTAGGCAAAGCATCACCACCTCTGGAAGCTAAGCGTGCCATTCTTTCTAGTCCGATCGGCTCCTTGAAAATATAAACAGGCCCCATCTCAGCAAATAATGGGCATTGGCGACGCCTGCGTTGTAAACCAGCAATTGTCGGAGGTGGGTTTGTACCAATGCAGCAAAATGCAAGAGGCTTAGAGATCCGAGGGAACTCAAACGGGCGAGTTTCATACAATGAACCATCAATATACAATCTTAATTCACTTTCTCCCTTCCCAAGTATCCCATGCTTGAAAATATGCTCGAGACCAATAAAATACCAACGTTGTGGCTTGAATGCATGAGTGAAGTGCAAGGAAGCCTTCTTTCCTTTTCCGCTACCACTTTCAACAACCAAAAACTGTGCATGGAAATATGCCTCTAATCCCTGATTATCAGCAGACAAGAAACTAAAAAGTCGTGGCATGTGAGCTGTACCTTCACCAGCAAGTGCACTGGCAGCAGCAGCAGCCGACATAGCAGATGTTTTTCCTGACTTGGCTGCTGCTGCAGCAGCAATTGCAGCAGCTGCAGTAGCTGTATTCAACGTGTCTGCAAATGATTCAATATAGATCCAAGTTGCAAATGCATACCCATTGGTAAATGGCCAGCTTCTCTCTCCTGGGCCAAGTAAACCAGAGCTTTCACCATCAAACTCAAAGGTACTGGTAGGTCCCTTAGACTCCTTTCCACCCATTGCCTTCTCCAAGGCATACATTAAGCGAGATGCCCAAGGGGTAGTAAGTGTCCTTGTTATCACTTGAAGCCACCTATACAAATCAATAACATTAAGTGAATGCCCTGCCAAGTGTTGGATGCACTGGCATAAAGGAATTCCATCCCATTTCATTTCTTTCGCAGAATCAACATCCTGAACGAAGATCTTCTCTGCTGACCCCAAAAGAACACCTAACAACCCAGCCAAAGAGCACATTGCTCTGTTTCTTGTGCAAGCCATCAATATAGCACGCAACCCTCTAGTCATCCGTGTCCTTGGGGACATGTAAATCTCACTATCACCAACCCAAGGAAGACAAGGAATGAGCTCACCAGCCACAATGGCAGCCCGAGAGTTCAGCATTACACTAGGAGGATTGTTATCCTCGTCCTCAAAACTTTCAACTCCACCCATTGTGGCCAGAAGAGAATCTACAACCAAGAAAGCAATGGTTTCTGCGTCTTCACCATTCGTGAAACTCTCGACTCCCTTCACAATGTTCTTCAGCTTGTCCAAGCTTTCAGGCTTACCCATAATAGCAGAATCCACCAAATGTAATAACTCTGGAGATACATTGGGCATGGCAGTTTTTGGCTTAGATCTCTGTGGTGAAATTATGGAAGAGACTCCAACATCCTCATAATAAACAGAATCTAGGCTGGTTGACGAAAATGATGGTTTAATTGAAGGATCAAACTCCCTCTCTGGCCCAGGGCTTGATACAGAGCGATCATGTCGACAATCGGTGAATGGGGGAGAATCATGCTCGGGCACAAATGTGACTTCATGAGGACGAGATATATCCTTCTGACTCTGTGAATTTGAAGACTTCTCATCCACATGACCAGTAATCTTTTCGTGATCTTTTAAAGATACATGTTCAAACTGACCCTCATCTGCAACAGCGCCTACAGGATTAACACCTCTAGGAACTACATTGCTATTTACTGTATTAACATCATTGCCTCCTGAAACATAAACATTTTCTTGATGGAATGTACTTGTACTATCATCTACAACACTACCTACTTGAAGCACCTCTGGTTCCTTCCCATAAAATTCTCTAGTCTTCTTTATATCTTCCTCTTCTTCCATTTTAAAAACTCATAAAGACAATTAACAAGCCCAGCACTAAAAGAAAAATGAAATACACGGTAGTAAGTAATCAATAAAATCAACAATTTTAAATAAATCAAGATTTAACGGATCTAGCGCACAACGCAAAGACATTTGTTTCCTTATTACTATCCATCACAATATACCATAAGAACACTAATTAATAGAAAATTTCCACCCAAGATCTCGAAATAGTACAATGCAGCCATGCCTATCAATCCTCCATCCCAATAAGATATCCAGGCGTCGAACAAATAGGTTTTATTATCCCGATTAACAATGCAAACGAAACAATAAATGATTACCAGATCGCGATCGAAAATTACAAGTGTAATAAGCGTACCTTAGGGGAAAAAGGGAAAAGGTCCGATTTAAAATCGAATCAGCCGAAAATCATGAAAAGAAGGAAATCCGAGAAAAAAAAACTGCGGTTGATGTTTCTGTGCAATTGAAAAGGAGAGAGGGAATCGAAGAAGACGAAAGAGGAGGCGAATTGGGCGCGATAGAGAAGACGGAATTAGCAAGTAATAGGCCCTGCCTTTGGTTACCCAGTCAAAAAAAATGTAAAAACTAAAATGTAAGAAATGGCTGGTTAATGCTATATTAAAAATATCCGTTGTTGCATTTTTTCTTTTTTTTTTTTTTCTTTTTTGTTTCATATTTGTTAGAGTCAGAGATCTCTCTATTCTCAAACTTAACTTCTAAGCGAAGTCAAACATGCATTATGTTTTTGGTTGGGAAATGATTTTAAGAACGGTGTTTTGTAATTGATTTTTAATTGACTCAACATAAAGCCATTGTAAACATTGATTCTATACGAAATAAGATTATTAGAAAAAATATTACAAACTATGTGCACTGATGCATCAATAATAACATAACTGCACTCCTATAAAAACACTTCAAAATGAATAAAAAAAATTTAAAAAATTTACACATGTCAAACTTTGAAATACACATGTCAAACTTTGAATGGGGAACACATGGATGGGACAGCAAATTTTTTTTCCCTCCAAAATTTAACATCTTATTAAATCAGATCTAATTTCTCTATTGTACTGATGAAAACAAACAATAAATCAATCACAATTTATTCCGATCAACAAAACATTGTCATGCAAATTTCATTTTGTTCATACGACTTGACATTACTAATTGAAATATATACATTTTTCACTAAAGAGAATTAATAGATATATTTAAATCATTTACTTACAAGTATGAGCTACTGTAATATTTGGAAAAAAAAATGTAAAATTCCTTATAATTTTGAAATTGAAATGATTGAGCGCGGTAAGAAAATCAATTTCAAGCATCAATCCACCCAAATTTATATTTATCAGTCTAACAAAAAGCTTTAAACAAATTGAAACTTTTTAAATACAAATAAATGCCATTCAACACGACACAAAATATAGAGATAAAATACTGGTTTGAATTGCGGTAATTAGTTATAATTTGCTTAATTATGTAATTTCATTGCACAAAATATTGTTAACCAGATATTTATATTTTGAGTTGGCTCTAGCAAATCCTTTTTAAGGTTTAATATAACACTTGTTATTTTTATAGTTTCGATCTTGAAAATCATTTACTCAAAACGATTATTGCAAATGATTGAATTTCTTAAGACTAGTTTTTAGAATATGTCGCTCGTTTTAATTTTCAATTTTAAAATATTGCATTATTAAGTATAAAAGTTGTATAAAGTATTTATACTACTCTCTCTGGTGTCGAAAGATTCAAGATTTCATTTTCTCTTTTATTTATCATTCTCATGTATCAATATTTATCCTTATATTAATCAGGAAAGAGATTAGTTATAAAATGAAATTATAAGTAATAATTAAGAAGAGAGAATTGTATGATAAAGTAAAAGGGTTAAATTAGTCATTTTAATAGAGTAATATATATTTTATTAGTCTCGATGAAAATTCTAAAATGACAATCTTTCGATGCCGGAAGAAGTAACAAAAGTATTATTGTGTACTAACATTTTATAACAAGTTTTTTTTTGTTTTATAACCTTGAAAGGATATCCTCCCCAACTTGATCTCATCTTCTTTTGTTCCATCTATATGTATCTCAAATTATAGATAATGTTTATTTGATTGTCTAGATGTAAACGACCATATAGACTGTCTACAATAAATATACTTTAAAATAGAATAAACAATTTAGTATTATAGACATTTTCATGGAATAGCGAATCTTAAATGACTACTTATATCAACACCAATATCAATTATGCCAAAAAAAGTGTTGAGTATTGATTTTGAGCTTTTGTAATGGGAGGATTAAGAAATGGGGAAGTTTTATAAATGGACTGAAATCTAGGAATATTTTCAGCCCAATTTTTGTATCCTAACTTATTTGACCAATTAAGTTTCATATTTACCTTCTATACGCTCCAAAGTTTCAGTGTTCACATTCCTTACCTTCTACGCTTATTTTTTAATTTTCTTATCTTATTTCGCTATTATCTCTTAAACTGCTCATTTTTTTACATGATGCTTTAGAGTTTTTTGTTCATCTCATTTTTATCTTCGAAACGCCATCCATTGTGATATACTTTTTCTAAAATATTTTTTCAACTGGTAAGAAACTGGTATATAAGTGGTATGTAACTGGTAGGAAGAACAAGATGTCAATTTTGTTATGAAAGTATAGTGGGTAACACAAATACATGTCAAAAGTTTATCTCCGTAGTAATAAGGAAACAACTATAAGCTTAAAAGTAATGAAAATGCATTAGAAAGTGATTACAACATATAAAAAAGAATTCTACAAAAGTATTAAATAAAAACCAGTAGGAATCTGGTATGTAACTAGTATGAAAAACAAAAAATGACAAAACTAGTAAGAAACTAGTAGGTAAGTGGTAGGAAACTAGTATGAAGAATAAAAAATGTCAAACCTAGTAAGAAAGTGATAGAAAACCGGTATGAAGAACAAGTCATATCAAATTAATCTTGAAAATTAATCAAAATGCCTTAGAAAGTGATTAGAACATGTAAGATAAAACTATTGAATCAAAACAGTAGGAAACTGGTATGTAAATGGTAGGAAACTGGTATTGAAATCAAAACAGTAGGAATCTGGTATCTAACTGGTATTTAACTGGTATGAAGAACAAAAAATGTCAAAACTAGTAAGAAAGTGGTAGGAAACTAGTATCTAACTGGTATTGAAATTAAAA
>CATIWQ010436641.1:0-24646 GCA_949673415.1 Euphorbia schlechtendalii
CATCTTTTTGCACCTTTTTCACTCTTTTTTCATAGAATTCCACTTTAGATCATTTTACTCCCAAGATTTACCTAGTATCTGCATTTGCATAAAAAATAACTACATACCACGTGAAATCTTTTATATGAAGTATAAAAATGAATTAATTCATAGTGTTAAATGTATAAAATTAATATGATAATAAGTGTAATTATACACTTATCAAGTAGACGTGGGGATAGAGGAGATGGCTACCCCAAGCTGGGATGCAAACTCCGTTAGGCTGATTAGAATCACAACCATCTTGTCAACCAAACTTTTGGCTCTCTCTTTTGCCAAATGATTTCGAATAACAAACAAATTACCTTGAATCTTCTCAAACTCTTCGGAGTAGAGAGATTTAGTGGGTAAGCTTATGTTCTGTTCGACCTCAAGCAATTTGTCCTTGGGTTTGGATGACAAGCCCATCAATTCTTGAGCTAGTTGTAGATTACTAAATACTCTATCTAACTCAGTATCAGTTTTGAGTGTTGGGAATTTCTTCCTTGCCAGCGCTCTTATCTAAGCCGATAGATGAATAAGCTAAGTCCTCATGGATTGGCTCTCTACTGGGTTCAGGTACTTCACGGGCTATAAAAGTTACCCCAGTATCCTGACCGCTTGCTTTTCCTTGCTGAGCAGAGTTCTCAACATTAGGAACTTCCCTAACTAGAGTGGTTAGAGGGGTAGAAGATGGATTTGAAGAAGGGGTAGGTTTAGATGAATTTACAGTTGAAGAAGTAAGGGTAATGGTGTTGGTTTTCTTGAGTGGAATAGAAGGTACAATGGATGTACAAGTAAGGGTTTGTATTTGGGTTTGGACAGGAGAAGAAGGGGTTTGAGTATTATTTACTGAAGAATGGTTAGGAGAAAAGGAATCATGGCTTTTGGTAGGAGAGGAAATATGAATAGGAGCGTTTTGGTTATTTGTAAGAGAGGAAGGAATATGAATAGGGGAATTTACAATGTTTGAAGGAGGAGGAGAATTTACAGTTGGTTTTTCAATATCTACAGGAGTAGAAACTAGGGGAGTGGAAGATTTTTCAGAAGAGATGGGGGTAGGATTTATAAGAACCTCTTGGTTAGCTATTTGACCCAAGGATGGGCCAGCTTGAGGTTACTCAAACTGAGTAAAAGGTTCTTCAAACCGAGTAAAGGGTTCCTCAGTTTGAGTGGAAGAGGGTATGGGGATGTTGGGATAAGGAAGATTAGACTCTTTTTGATAGAGGGAAAAGGTTTCTCCAACATCCTCCTCGCTACTCACCATCTGCAAATTCTTTTGCAGGGGCCTTTTGGTGGCAGAACGCTTGCGCTGAGTGCCATTTGCCTTGGTAAAAATGTCTTAAACTTCAACTATGGCGCTAGAACTCTAAGTGTCCTCATCTTCAAACCTCTTAGCCTCACCCTGCTCCTCCGAATCTTTTGAGAAGACCATTTTGTTCTTTCTTTAGCGAATGGACTCATCAGACTCAGTCGCATCTTCTTTCTCCTCCTACTGCTGCTCAGCTTGAAGTTTTGAATCAACTTCCCTTTGAGTTTGGGTCTTAGCCTTCATTTGCCTCCTTTGTCACTGGGGCTGAGCAGGGGCTTCCTCAGATTTAGGCTTTGTGGGGCTCTTCCTACGAGCACTGGAAGAGCCAGCCTCTGGTTTAGGGGAAGAGGCATGAATTCATCCCCTTCTTCCTTCAGGATGTTAGTTAGTACTACTGTCGGTACGCATTTAAGCTTTTGCTTTCGCTTTACCTTGTTGTACCTAATATGTACCTGATCATGGGACAACTTGGTGAAGTGACTCGGGTCTAACTTCTTCACCTGCAGCATAGTGTCCCAGGACTCCCCAAAAAATTATGAAATATCCACTTTCACTGCCCTCATCAACTCAGTGATGAGGTAACCATAGTGATAGACGGTAGTAAGTTTTGTCAAGTGGTGAAGAATCACCACATGCCAATTCAACTTCTTACGCTCTACCATATGGTAGACCACACACCTTTCAAAGTAAGTGCAGCTGGATACTGACCAAGTTTTTGGTAGTAGCAACTTTAACACCAGTTTGTGGCAAGCTCTCGCGGTCCATCCCATACCGCTCACTGCTATCTCCTCCGAGACATAATTCGAGGGGAGCTCCTAGGGATAATGTTCACCACTTTTCCACTGATAAGTTTAATAACTTTTTCTCAAAGAGTTTGGCTATATATTAATGGTGCCAAAAACTTGTTCGTGTAAAGTATAGGTGTTGTCAGTACCTCCTATCAAATAGAAAAATGATGATAACTGCAAGTATACAGTTGTGATGTAGTTTTAAAAGATATCGATCCCACAGGGAAGGACTAACTCTAAAGATCAAATAGGGAAAGAGGATAAAGAAAATAACATGTATTGATATTTTTGGATAGGAGGGTTAGAATGAAATATGAGTAAATATAGGTATGAAAGATTAGAGAGAGTCTAATTATATAGATTTTCCCTACGAACTAAGGAAAACAGAAAACATGCAAGTTCAACAAAGATGTTACGATTCACTAAACTAATATAATAGACTAGGCTCAATACACTCAGATGTTCAATTATTCGCCGCAGAGCAACATATGAAATGATTTTTCTAGATCTAGCGCAAACGAATTAAGACTATCATATAAACCTAGACAACATCAATATTATGCTTAGTACAGGTCGCTCTCACATAGCCACATTTAGCAAGTTACTGTTCCAAAAATGTTGGCTCACTAAACAACGTTATATCACAGATCTAGTGATTATTCACGATATTGTTAACCCTGAAACTACTCTTAAAATTAACTCTAACGCATATAACTTGATTAACATAAAAGACTTAGCACGAAATATGCATTATGACACATATACATATCATAAACTTCGAAATAGAAAGTATAAGTAGAAAGCAAAGCAAAGTTGTAAGGTATGCAAGTGAAAGCTAAAGTTGATAAAACCGTATCCACTCTTTAGTGGGAGTCGTTAATTCCTGCAATTCCTGTGTCTACTTTGAATTTGGTCTCGGCCCGTACAGAACCTCCACTAGGATGCTATTCTTTGCGAATATTGAACAAATGAATATTGAAGAACGAAAACTTTTATTGACAAGTGATTTGCAAGTACACTTATACAGCAATCGCTCGAGAATATAGAGAAATCTAGTGATCGAAACAAGGATTCGAATCACTTAAACATTTTCTCGCTAACACTTAAAAATGTAGCGAACTCTCTATTTATACACTATATTTTCACTCTAACGTTTTCCTCTGTCTTTCTTCACTATGTGCCATTGTGCACTCACAAAATTTGTGAGATTTAGAGCCCTATTTATAGAGTTCGAAGGGTTGCGTCTATCCAAACGAAGGGTTGTGTTCATTGGTGAAAGATTGCATCTCTTCATCTTGATTGGTTGAGAAGCTTTGATATAATCCACAATGGATAAGCACCTTTTCATGATTGGTTGACTCTTGATAGGTGTCTGTTCATTGGTAGTTGATGGCAGTTGATAGCGGTTGATCATGCTTATCTGGCGGTTGTTAGTTAAAAAGATAATACCAGAAAACCGTCTATGTCACGATCACGATATACATGTCGTGATCGTGAATCTTTGATTGGCAATCTTCTGATTCTAAAGTAAACAAGTCGCGATCGTGAATGATATTCATGACCGTGAATTGAGTTTTACTCAGAATTCTTCTTGTAACTTCACCGATCTTCGACAACTTCGATCCTAAACCAAATCTTTAAGTTCCACGCATCTTTTTGCACCTTTTTCACTCTTTTTTCATAGAATTCCACTTTAGCTCATTTTACTCCCAAGAGTTACCTAGTATCTTCATTTACATAAAAAACAACTACAAACCACGTGAAATCTTTTATTTGAAGTATAAAAATGACTAAAACTATAGTGTTTATCGTATAAAATTTACATGATAAAAAGTGTAATTATACACTTATCAGATAACAATGGCGTCTTCATTGCCAGTTCTCCAGATCTGAGTGCTTGAGTTAGGCATATTGAGAACGCACCCAATCAGCCTGGAACAGATTAGGGTGGATTTTCCCTCAAACTCCATCAATAGGACATCATTGAGCCCTTGAATTGTATAGAGGTTGAAGTAGAAGGCCTTAATCAGCCTACAATGGCTAGGCCTTCCTTTAGCAATCTTTCATAATCGACCTCAAAGACAGGTCCAAACTCCAAATCATCCACCCACTCCACCTTTGTGAAGAGGGTTCCTTCTTCTAGAGTTAGCTTTTCAGTCTTTC
Organism: Euphorbia schlechtendalii; assembly: GCA_949673415.1. NCBI lineage: Eukaryota > Viridiplantae > Streptophyta > Magnoliopsida > Malpighiales > Euphorbiaceae > Euphorbia > Euphorbia schlechtendalii. The sequence continues at coordinate 4,282 of CATIWQ010436641.1, forward strand.
CTTCAGCATTGACAATGATTTTCATAACTGATGTGGCACGGAGCCTAAAGGTGGTTCTTGTTATTGTTATTAGAGAGAAAGTTGAAGGAATTTGAGAGAAAAGAGAATAATGGTTCGAATGCTTCAAATGATTCAAATTCTCAAAAAGCAAGAAACCTTCTCTCTTCAAATCTTCAGCTTTTATAGACAAACAACATCTCTCAAGGGTACGTGGCACTTCATCAGCTCAAGATGAAAATGAACGTTGAAATTAAAATCTGATTAACCAGCTCAGTAAAACTATGAGTTTTGAAGAAAACGGTTCCAATTCAAATGCACATCTTTCTGAAAAACGTAGAATTTTATTTTAATCATGAAATTGTTTTTCACGCTGTTACTTTAAAATATGGATGGTGTTATCCACGTATCTTCTCAAGGCTTGATCTTCAACACTTAGCCAAAATTATGAGATTTTCATTCTTCTTCTTCTTCAACGCAGATTATACATACCAATTAACTACCTCAAAGTATTGAATTGATCATTTGGCAATGGCTTGGTGAAAATATCAGTGTGTTATTCCTTAGAAGGAACATACTCCAGCTTGACATCTCCTCTTAGCACATGATCTCTAATAAAGTGATGTTTGATGTTGACATTCTTCATCTTGCCATGCTGAACTAGATTCTTCAATAGGTTAATTGCGCTCTTGTTGTCACATATAACTTCAAAACAATTTGAGTTTATACCATAATCTTCCAGTTACTGCTTAATCCATAGCAGTTGTGCTACGCAACTTCCTGCGGCCATGTACTCAGCTTCAGATGTACTCAGCGTGATAGAAGTTTGCTTTTTATTGTTCCATGAGACCAAGCATTCTCTAAGGAAATAGCATCCTCCTATGGTGCTTTTCCTATCAAGCTTGTCTCTACCATAATCAGCATCTGTGAAACCCCTTGGAGTGAAATCTGAGCTCTTGGGGGTACCACAAACCTACTTCAATCGAGCCTTGCAAATAGCTGAGAATTCTCTTAACAGTTACTAAGTGAGATTCTCTAGGATCAGCTTAATAATAAGCATGATAGCACACAACATACTGTATGTCAGGCTTATGAGCTATAAGATAAAGAAGAGAGCCTATGATTCCTCTGTAGAACTTGCTATCCACATGTTTACTAGCTTCATCTTTACTCAAGATAGTATTAGTGGCCATGGGAGTAGACATTGGCTTCGAATGCTTCATGTCAAACTTCTTCAGGATTTCTCTAGCATACTTTGCTTGGCTGATGAAAATTCCATCTTCAGTCTTCTTGATTTGAAGATGAAGGAAAAAGTTGAGCTCTCCCATTATGGACATTTCAAACTCGCTTTTCATATGCTTGTTGAACTCCTTGCACAACTTCTCATCAGTTTCTCCAAATATGATATCATCAACATATATTTGGACCAGCAACACATCTTATTTTCTTCACTTAATAAAAAGAGTTGTATCTGCTTTTCCTCTTTCATAGCCTTTCCTGATTAAGAAATTAGTTAGCTTCTCATACCAAGCTCTAGGAGAAGGCTTCAATCCATAGAGAGCTTTCTTCAATTTGAAGACATGCTCAGGATTCTTCAGATCTTCAAAGCCAAGAGGTTGGCGAACATACACTTCTTTTTGAATGAATCCATTCAAGAATGCACTCTTGACATCCATTTGAAATAATTTGAAGTTTATATGGGATACAAAAGCACACAGGATTTGAATTGCTTCAAGCCAAGCTACAAGAGCATAAGTCTCATCATAATCGATACCTTCTTACTAATTGTAGCCTTGTGCAACAAGCCTAGCTTCGTTCTTGACATCAGAGCCATCTTTATCTAGCTTGTTCTTGAAAACCCATTTGGTTTTGATAATTGATTTTCTTTAGGCTTAGGAACTAGATCCCAAACATCATTGCGCTTGATTTGATCGTTCAATGAAATGAAGGCTGGATGACTCATCATCCTGCTGAGCTGACATCGCTTCATCACTAGATTATGAACATCATCAACAATTATATCTAGTGGATGGTTGTGATGAACTCTAATCTCTCTTAGAAGACTCGAATCAGCTGCTGGAGGATCGACGGTGGGATGCTGAGGTGGAGGTTGATCTTCGCCATCGTTGAAATTGATTAAAAGATCATCATCATCTTTGACTTCCTCAGCTTCAGGTTCTTGCACTGGGTTGGGAAGCACAGAGAGTGACATACTGAGTGGATATGCTTGCTGGGGTACTCTTTCGTCTTCATCAGATGAACATCTATCTGCATTGTTGGTTTCATTGAAATCTACATGCATAGACTCCTCTAATAGGCCGGCTCTTTTGACATATATTTAATATGCCATACTGTTAGTTGAGTATCCCAAAAAGATACCTTCATCAGATTTAGGATCAAACTTACCTAAATGGTCATTGGTGTTAAGAATAAAACACCTATAGCCAAATGATTTGAGATGACCAATCTTAGGCTTGCACCCTCGCCAAAGTTCAAAGGGTGTTTTCTCAAGAATTGGGAGAATTAAAACCCCGATTCAAGATATAACAAGCCGTGTTAATAACTTCTCCCCAAAACTACTTTGGTAAATTATTATCACTCAGCATGGATCGAGCCATTTCAACTATGGTTCTATTCTTCCTTTCTACAACCCCATTTTGTTGAGGTGTATAGGGAGAAGAGAAGTTGTGGTCAATGCCATGCGCTGAATAGAATTCTTCAAAACAAAAATTCTTGAATTCACGTCCATGATCACTTCAAATTCTACTGATTTTAGTTCCTATTTCATTCAATTATCCGATTAATGAGCTTGACAAAGGATTCATATGTCTCGTCTTTGCTACTTAGCAAGACTATCCAAGTGAATCTCTTAAGTCATCCACAACCACCAATGAGAATCTTTTACCACCCATGCTCATAGGTTGAACTAGGTAAAAAAGATCTAGGTGGAGGAGCTCCAACGGTCGCTTAGTTACTACGTGATTTATTAACCTAAATGATATCATATCCTTCTTACCTAGCTGGCAAGATGAGCAAAGTTTATCCTTTTCAAAGCTGATGCTGGGTAAACTCACAACTAATTGCTTTTTGGCCAATTTAAACAGAATGTTCACATTTATATGACCCAACCTTCTATGCCAAAGCCACGGATTATACTCTTTAGATACAAGGCACACATTAGTGGAGCCTGGGGATAAATCAATCATATATACATTATTGATTCTAGGAGAAAAGAGAATAGTAGAATCAATCTTACAGTCAATAACTGAACAGCCTGCTGAGTCGAATGTAACATTTCTACCTTTTTCACAAAGCTGGGCTACACTAAGCAAGTTGAACTTCAGACCTTTGACCAGAGAAACTTCCTCGATTGAAGGAGAGACACTAACAGTGCCACAACCTATCATGCCTTTTTGGTTATCTCTAAACTGATGCTTCCATTTCTTTTACGCTCCAATGAGATGAACTAACTTTCATCTCCCGTCATATACCTTGAGCATCCATCATCCACATACCACATTCTAGAGTCATAGGCGGATCTAAGGCTCACTTGTAAAATAGTTACGTTTTTTTTAGGTACCCTTGCTTTCGAGCTGGGTCGTCCCTTTTTAGCATTGCTTAAATTACTCATGTCTTACTCGTTATAATAACCATTTTTATACCTACATATTACTGTGGCATGTCCAGCTTTCCCACAAAAACCACACGTCATTTTTGTTTTGGGCTGGCTCGCTTTCTTCTTTTTAGAGTAATTGTTCCTCTTAGAATTGCGAGTTTGGTTACTCGGAGGTTGATTATTGGCTAGAGGAGGATCCTGTTTCTTCTTCAAAACTGTTACCTCAGCAGTCAACTCATCTAATTTCTTAGTGAGTGTGAGCACGGGATTTTGTACCAGCTCACGCGTTCAATGATGATGACTTTTCGTGATATTTATCCTCGAATCACATGATTTTCGACCGTCTGACGATCTTCAAATGAGAGTCTTCCTCGTCTCTGAATTTAAAAGGACTTTAATTCAGAAATTAACTAAAAAATATAAAAATACACAAAAAATCCAAAACACCGCCGAGAATCGGATCCGGACTCGCCAGAAAGCCTAGAGAACCTCGCTAAACGCTGGCGAGGCGCTCGCCAGTGACATGGTGAACCACACCAGGTTCCTAAAGAGGCTCGCCAGGGACCTGGAGAACCTCGCCAGGCAAAATCCCTGGCGAGCCTCGCCAGCTCTTTGGCTAGGCTGGCCAGCCTCGCTAAAGGTGGCTGGCGAGCTCGCCAGCCTCTTTGGCAAGCTCGCCAGTGAGTTTGGCAAACCCCGCCAAACTTTTTTATCTTTTTTAGATTTTCTGGGATTTTTCTATAAATAGTCAGACCTTTTTGGATTGGAGGGGGCTCGAAAATTCAGAGAAAATTCTCTCTTTCAGATAAACAAAAAAAACACCGAACAAAAATCCTTTCTTTTCTTCTTTTTTTTCTCGAATCCATAACACTTTTGGATCCCAAATTTCTTCATCTTTTAACCAAATTTCTTCATCTTTTAATCAAATTTCTTCATCTATTTCTTCTTAAATCCTTAGATATTCTCGGTTCTAAAATAAATTTAGAACCCGAGTCTGATTATTTTTTGGATAAATAAACACGTATTTTCCAATTAAATTACACTAAAATTCCAAAAATTAAACAAAGATTTTGTGGACTTTTACATCACCAATTTCACCTAAACTAAAGGACGAGGAAGATTTCCAAAGGCCGAACGGATACACCGAATGGATTCATACCGCAATGGTAAGCCTCTGAGTTCCTAGAGTTGCGAATTTCATGCTTTCATCTGCTTTCATCTTCTTCTAACAATGAACCTAGGAATTATTTTTATTCCTTATTATTGCTAATAATGTTGTAATTCTCTCATTCTCTTATTTCTTTTTAATTTTTTAGAATACCCCCATGAAGGGAATAAAATATATTCCCGGATAACAGACCTCACCTTTTGCCATGCGGTCATTTTCACTAATAAAATTGACCAACATACGTGTAAATAAAATGAACTATTTTTATTTAAATTAACAACTCTAAAATCTTCGATGTTTTAATTAGGCCACAAGCAATGTTATTGAAATCGGACCGGACCGTCCGGTTGAACCGGGAACAGGCAATAAGTCCGATCCGGTTGAATAAAAATAACAGGTCTATATAAAACCGTTCTAGACCGGTTCAAACCGGAAAAAATCGGCAAACCAATGAACCGGTCAAATCCCGATTTTCTATTATCATGAAAATTATTTAATTTTATAATTAATGTATTTAAATTTTTTAAGGTCAAAAAATCAATTAATATAAATTATTACTTTTTTATGGAATAGATTTTATTAGTATTTAAAATTTTTAATTATTTTCCTAAAATCATTGATCATATTAAATGTGTCATAAAAATATAAATAACTGTTGGACCATGATTGAACCCGGTCGAACTTATAAAACCGTGAACCATTTACTTCACCGGTTCGACGTCCGGTCCGGTTTTGATAACATTGGCCACAAGGGCGTCACTAAAATCAAATCGAACATATGCGATATCTCCTGTGCTAACCTTTGTGGATGCAGGTTAGATGTATCTTTAGGATATTTCTTTTTCCTTCGGGTATCGCAATTTCATTTTTACAGAAGATGTAATTAATAGGTTAGCGAGCGGTTGCATCCCCCGATTTTTGAAAGCCTTGTAATTTTATTTTCCGCATTTACTTTCCGCATTTACTTACTATTTTGTGGATGGATTTACTGCTTTTTCTATACGTGAATCATGCATGTAAACTCTAAAAATGATCTAAGTGCGAATATGCATAACTAAGAAAACACGGTTTTCTGTAGATGTGATATAATGTGATCACTTAAGAAATAAGCAACTTATCCCGGACCTGAATCTCTGTGTCTTAGTGGGCCGTCCCTCAGATGTTAAGCCTCACAGGACTCTAATTCCTAGAAAGAGCTAATCTAGGTGGCGACTCCACACTAAGAGATAGCGGATTCAGGTTTGAACCGATCTAAAACATTTTCACTTTTCTCTTTCAACCTTTTCTCCGGGTCCCCGACCCGGTGCACCCTTTTTTTCAAACACCCCGGTAGATCGCGCCTATGAAACTGCACGCTCTCGGCCCACCGCTCCGTGCCATTCGCTCACAGTGAGCTTGCTGGTTGAACTATCTTGATATTCAGCTTTTTCTTGATGAAAGTGAATATCAAGAGATAAGGAAGCGACAGTGTCTTCCAAATCTTCACTTCTCCTCACTATCTCTTTGAAGTTTTTCATCGACTTGTTAGTTAGTTTCATAACATTAAAGAGAGCCTGGGCGAATTTTTCAATGGATAAGGGAATTTCAGGATGTAACTCGGCTTGAGAAGCCTTTCCCTTGTTGGGCTTAACTTTAGAGTCAGCAGCGGTTTGATCTCTACCAAAGGTGGATACTAAGCCCTCACCCCTTTGATTCTTGATGGCCATAAGACAGAGGTTGGCTGAATCAGTTACTTCCTTATCAGAGGATGAGGATTCTTTTAAGTCGCTCCAGGTGGCAGCAAGTGCCTCATTCTTCTTGTTGAACCTCTTCTTGAATCTATCCTTCTTCACCTTTGGATAGCTGGATTGAATATGACCTTTTTCTCCACAACGAAAGCACTTGATATCTTTAATATGTTCCTTCTTGGGTCATTCCTCAGCTCCACGCTAGTGCTGGGTTGATTTGTTTTTAGCGGGAAACTTCTTCTTGACGAACTTCCCATCCTTCTTCATGAAGCATTTGAAAAGCCTGGTCAAAAAGGCCATTTGCTCATCAAAGTCGTAGCTGGTGGAGTCATCAGATGAATCTGCTTTCAAGATAATATCTTTGCCCTCTCTTTCCTTGCCTCGACTCCTTTTAGAGTCATCAGAATACTTCCTCAAAGACATCTCATGAGTTAGTAAGGTGCCTATCAACTCATCATAACTATAGGTCTTCAAATCATGAGCCTCCTCAATAGCGCTCTTCTTAGAGTCCCACTCTAAGGTAAGAGTGCGTAGAATCTTCTTCACAAGCTCATCCTCGGTGAGCTCCTTTCCTAATCTCTTCAGTTCATTAATGATGTTAATGACCCTGGTATTCATGTTTTGAATACCCTCGTTGGCGCCCATTGAGAACATCTCATACTCCCTCAACATGAGATTGATCTTCGACTCTTAACCTTATCCGTCCCCTCGTAGGTAATCTCCAGCTTTTTCTAAATTTCCTGCGATGTCTCGCATCCCGAGACCTTGTTAAACTCAATAAAATCTAGCACATAGTGTAAGTAGTTAATCGCTGGGCATTCTCCTTGAGAAGTCACAGATCAGCATCGTCGTAGTCCTCTGGATCTATTGGAACACGAATTCCATTCCTCACAATAGTGGGAACTCTGGGGCCAAGCTCGATCGCGAGCCAAGCCTACATGCTTTGGGATTGAATGAAGTTTTTCATGCGATTTTTCCAGAACGTATAATGATTCCCATAAAAAAGAGGTGGCCTGGTTAAAGACATTCCCTCCTTTAGGAAAACTGCCTAACCTGAGCTAGAATTGAAGTTGTTGTAAGCCATTTATGGATCTTTACTCGAAGATGATTAGTTAATAAGTTGAGCACTTTCTCTGATACCACTTGTTGGTCGTTAGACATCTTATAAACAACCATAGAGGGGTGAATGCAGTTCTTGGTTACTTTTGGATTTATGAAAATATTTAACCAAGTTAAGTTTTGAAATGCGTGCTGAGTTGGTAAAAAAACTTATAAATTGCTCAGTACTCTACTCAGCTTCGCTGGCATAATTTATCTTCAATCTCTCGTTGGGTACTCTACTCAGCTCGGATTAGTTTTTCAAGTAAAATACTTAATGATAGAAAGAATGATGAATGAGGTGAGTGCAATAAAAGCTAAAGTAAAAGTTTAGAACTTCAAAACCTGGTTTTATCCTGGTTCGGCTTTGAGCCTATCTCTCGCCCCCGGATTCTTTCTCTGAGCTTAAATCCATTAGTGTTCGTTCCTTACTTAGACGGAGCAGCCTTTACAATGGGTAGACACAATTTTACAGATAGTACCTTTCTTTCTAACTACAACTCAACTTAGTTTGGGTACCCTTCCCAAACTGACTCTCAGATTTGAAATGAAAGTGTGCGAACTGAATTCAACTTATAAAATGTTGAATCCTTACAATGTTAAATCTAAGAATTGATTCTCTCTATTACAAACATATTTGAAATGGATGTTTGCTGATTGCTTGAATTTGGAATTTCTTAAAGCTGGGAGTATTTGCGTAGAGTTTCATCTCTAAAAGAAATTTGAAGTGATTCACCAAGTTTGAATGTCTGTTTCAGTCTTCTATTTATACTTGGAGCTTTGAGAAGTAGTCATTGCAAACTTTTCATCCTTGCAGTTCTTCAATTTCTATTCTCTTCATATCTTTCGAATCTTCCCGTTGGAGACAAATTCCAGGATATTTAGAGATAGAAATTTGAACGTTGAGGCACGATAAAATTCCGTTGACAAATTCTCATTTATCTTCAAGTAAATTGGTTTGAGAGAGGCGCCCGAAATGCAACGTGGAATCTTGTGATTAGTTGACATTGCTAACACTTGCAGAGACGCGCGGAGACACTGAGAAACGACGCATGTTAGAGAATTCTTTTTGTCTTGGACTTTAGTGAGGAATCTCCAACATTCTGTATTGACACCCTTTTGAATTGTGAGAACCACTAGAAATCTTCTTTAATTTCAACGCTTTTTAACCTAGAAAGCAACGAAAGAATATTCCATTTCTCACAGAAGACGTTAGCAGCACAAGTGTCATTTAATTCTCCAAGTGACAAAAAATTTAGCTTTTAATATATAAAAGCTAACTCAACACAACTGAGTTGATATGCTTCTAAACTATGTAGTAATCAGCATAGACTCAGCTTTTCCTACTCTAAGCTGTAACTCAATTAATTACTCAACAAACGGAGTTGTTTTGCCATAAAAAAACTCAAATAAGCTTCATTAATTTAGAGTATAGTTAGTACTCAATTAATTTCACTATCCTAGCTAGTTTGCTATTTCCAAAACGTTTAATACTGTGAAGTACTATTAACTTGGGTTCTACATTTATAAGTTCACGCGTTTGTTCTCTTCAACTTCTGAAAGTTGAAATTAACTGAACTTAACTAAACTTAACTGAACTTAATTGAACTGTACTTATTTTAGTGTAAATTTATAACTAAACATAGCTGAGCTTAACTGAACTGAATTGAACTGAACTTAACTAAACTGAACTTAATTGAATTTTAGTTGACGAGAACAGAGCCTTATTTGAGGGAAAGTATAATAGGGTTCAGGTTCTTGAGGACTCTTCTCCTGCATGAATGCCAAGTGTTTCAAAAACTACTTTATGTTTCTCCCTCCAATGCCGAAAAATTGTCATTCCAGGATTTTTGTCAAAACCAATAAAACATTTATTACACTTGACTAATATATCTTTTGCATTATTATAAAATTCTTTATTTTCTTACCTTGTAACTTCATTTATTCTTAATTTCTTTCCTAATTAATATAAGGTTAAATTAGGAAAAAATGTTAAAATTTTTATTAATAATTTAAACTGATAAATAAATGGGAAAATGAAAAATTGAGTAAAATGATAATCTTTTAATATCGGAGGATATATTATTTTCCTAGTTTTTGAAGACATGTGTTATTCATATGGGAGAAAGATAGTTAAGACCTGGTACTTATTATAATTTCCCGTTATTTGAAACTTTAGAATGAAAAATGTCTTTTATGATCAAGTTCATAGGTAGAATTAAAAACGGGACCCGAAATCTTCGAATTCGATGAAGATTCGCTCCGATAAGGATGAAGAATCTTTGATAAGAATTCCCTAAGGGTAGGGAGTGAAGAATTTTTTGTACCCGAAACCTTAATGGACATGGAGATGGAGAATGCACTATTGATGCAACGTGAAGCTAAATCGAAAGAAACAAATTAACTGATAATAATCAAATCCTATTAAATACGCTGAGACAATACGGAATGATTCTTCGAAAGCCTTAGAATAAGCTCAAACTGAGAAATTTTCGGGCAAAGGTCTAAAACTTTATTATGCAAAAACTGCTGAATTGAGTTGCTTACCCTAGAGATGCTAGGGTTAAAAGCTCAAAATAAAATAAAAAACACATAAAGTTTTAGAAAATTGCAATTAAATCCTAAAAATCGAAAAAATGCAAAATTGAAAGCCTGGACGGTTGAATTTGGCCGAGATAGGGTGGGGCTAGAGCTAAAGCATCCAATGTTGATCGTTGGGCCATTTCGCATAAGATTGAAGTCCAAAAACATCAAAAGCCAACCCAAGAACCCCATATAAATAGTAACACGAACTAGCCACTTTTGTCAAAGTTCTCTAAGTCAGTCAATGAGCATTCATCTACATCAACTCCCCAATCCAATAAATCCCCGAACCCGACACCGATAGACGTCCACTGGGGAATCCCATATATTCTATGAATTATTCCCAAAACCTCCAAATATATTCTATTTTCTATAAAAAAAATTATAATTTATATTATATGACATATGAATATGGGCTTATACCAAGTCCTTTCTTGTAATTTTACTAACCTTGTAATCCTAAAGGTTATGTATATAAAAGGAAGAACAATGTGGAATTGAACTAAATATTGTTGATTTTGATTTTTTTATCTATAATCTTATTTGAATGTTGAACATTGCATCTTAAGTATTATGCTTATTTTCTTAGGATTTATTATGTAACGTGATAAACTTTTTAACTTCAAATTTTTTTAGCATTAAATATTAAAACAATTTGACCGTTTAAAATTTTTAAGTAATGATTCAAAGTTTTTATTGTATGAAATTTTAAAAATATTTACATATTATTTATTTTAATGGAAAAATATGGAATATTTGGTATCGAATACAGAATTCCCAATAAAGAATTGGAGAAAAAATAGTCCCCAAATCCTTTTTTTTGGTAAGACATGGAAAAGAAACAACTAAACAACAAACTGGGTAGGACATAATCTCGTCCTACACACACCACTATAATCGGCATATAATAAACTTAAGATAGTAGGAGGAGGAACATCTAAGAATTGCATTCTCAGGAGTGCTTGAATCGCCAATTTTGCTAAGAGATCCACACAAAAGTTACCTTCTCGATAAGTGTGGAGCACTCTAACTTGCTCCTGCCTAGAGATGCATTGCTTGATGGAGTAAAAGATATTGCGTAGGGGATGTTCTGTACTTATTATATGCAGTTCATTGAGGATTTTAACAACCTCAAACGAATCAGACTCGAGTATAATGTGAGAGAAGCCCCTAACGATTGCAAGCTGGAGACCTGAAAGAGTTGCCCAAACTTCAGCAAGAAAGGAATTGCCTAAGCCAATGTTATGTAGAAACCCGGTTATCTAATTGCTGTTGTGATATCGAATGATACCTCTAGCTCTAATTTTACCAGATTGTTGATCACACGAGCCATCAACGTTTAGTTTTACCCATCCTCCGGGAAGCTTCCTCCAACAAATAAAGACTTCCTCGAATTGTTTACAAGTGCTTGGACCAAAAGTGCTCCAACTTTGTTTACAACTCTCCACAAAGCACCTAATAACACCAATTCTATTGCTTGGAATTTTGAAATGCGTTTGGAAAATGCTACCATTTCTCCACTTCCAAATCCACCAACAAGTAATGCAAAAAACATGAATCCAAGGATAGCCGCGCCGACTTGTGTCTGTATGCGAAAAGTTCAAATTCCATGAATCTTTATATGCTAATTGAAAAAAGGAAGGCAATAACTCGGTGAATCCTATTTGTCTCCACATTTCAGCATTAGTTGGGCAATCTCGAAGAACATGAAGGACAGATTCAGTTGTAAGATGACAGGAGTAACAATTATTGTACTCAATGAGGTGACTTCGTTGGCGCTCTTCGTTCGTTAGAATACTGCCTTGCATTGCTAGCCAAATAAAGAATTGAATTCTAAGTGGAATTTTCAAATTCCAAATACTGTTAAACAGGGGCTCGACTGGTTGCTCAGGAAATGACGAGAGCATTTTGAACGTAGATTTAGTTGTGAAAACGCTTGATGGGGACTTATTCCACTTAATAGAGTCCATATCTTTACTATTGAGATTGATTTTTATAGCCGATAAATGAAGCAAAATCTCGCAAGGAAGAAGCGCTTCTAGAGAGGACCAATTCCAAGACCCATCTGGTGTAACATAATCCTTCACCATATGGTTAATATGATTGTTAGGGATTAACCCCATTATATCTTCTAGTGACCTATCCATTAGCCACACATCCTTCCAGAATCAGACTCGGGATCCATTGCTAGGAGACCATGCAATCCCTTTTTTGAACTCAGGTAAGGCTTTAAGTATGCTCCTCCACAGATACGATATCATCATCGAGGAGTTTGTCATTTTTAAGATGTCAGATTAGCCACAATACTTTCCACGAAGAAGCTTCACCCATAAAGCCTCTGGATTCTTAATAATATTCCAAAGCAATTTCATGATGAGAGCTTTATTGTGTGTTTTTCTTGGACGAATATCAATACCAACCTCTATTTTTAGCTTGCAGATTTGATCCCATTTAATTAGATGCATTCTCCTTTGCCCATTCCCTCCTCCCCAAAGGAAAGTACGATTATCTTTATTAATAAACTCAAGCGTAGAGGACGGGAGAAGATTGGTCAACATCGTATGATTAGGCACGCTGTTGGTGACCGTTTTAATTAGAGTCGCCCGACCTGCTAAGATAAGAAAGTGGCTTTCCAACCTGAAAGTTTATTATCTATATTCTCAACTATATTGGCGAATGTGCTTTTAGTAACTCTACTATTTAACAAAGGCACTCCTAGGTAATTTCCAAGACAGGATGCCAAAGGAATTCCACACCAGTGGCTAAGGGACCGAGCAAGAGAGCCATTGGCATTTTTAGAAACACATAACCGAGCTTTCTAAAGAGTAACTTGTTACCCCGAGATATTACAAAAATCTGCCAAGCAAGAAGCCATGATGCCTATTTGACTCATTGAAGCTTCACCGAAAAAGACGAAATCATCTGCGAAAAATAAGTGAGTAATAGAATGACCCTCTTTATAGCATTTAATACCTTTCCAAAGGCCAACATCTACCTTAGATTGGATTAAATAACCAAGGCACTCCATGCACAAAATAAATAAATATGGAGATAGTGGATCACCCTGCCAGATTCCCTGAGTTGGCTTGAAGCTCTCGGTCATGCTACCATTAAATTGTATCCTCATTGAGGAAGATGAAATACATCGATAAACAACATTCACCCATTGAGGAGGCATTCCAGTTCCTTTAAGCGTGTCCACCACAAATTCCCAATTCAAACGATCATCAGCTTTCTCCAAATCCACCTTGATCCAACAAAACCCTTTTTATTTTTTTTAATCCTCATAGAATGAACAATTTCTTGTGCTATGATGATATTGTCATTGATTTGTCGCCCAGGGATGAAGTTACATTGGTTCGGCCTAAGAAGCGAAGGTAAGAGAGGCTTGATCCTATTCGCAATAATTTTCATGATTGTTTTGTACACAACGGAGCACAAACTGATTGGCCTAGGTGACGTTTATAGGAGAAGTAATCTTCGGAATGAGTATGAGAAGTGTTTCATTTATGCTAGATAAGTCCGATTTTCCAGAAAAAGAATCTAAAACAAAATTCACCAGACTATCTTTAACCACATCCCAATGCTTTTGATAAAACCTGCTGGCAAGCCATCAATACCCGGTGCTTTTAAAGCTCCCATCTTGAACATAGCATCTTAAACATCAAAAGTTGAAATTGGACAAAAAGAAGCCTAAAGCAGGCTGGACTCTCATAACAGGAATTTCGCCATAGGAAAAGCCGCATTGGTCGATCTCCCCTGGGAAGAAAAGAGCTTTCTATAGTATTGTAAAACCATTTCTTTTAATTGAACCCGGTCTTCAATCTTATTCCCATCATAATCTTGCAATCTGTCAATTTATTCTGTTTCCTGCGTGTTATCGTAGAAAGGTGGAAAAAGCGGGTATTACAATCACCATCCGTAATCCATAATTTTCGAGATTTTTGGTACCAAAACAACTCTTCTTGCTTCAGAATTCCATACAACTCCAATCTAAGATTTTCTCTTCTAAAATGATGAGGGAATGAGACCAGTGTTGTTCTAAAGCCTTGTTAGCACCCCCCAATCTTGCGAGAATTCGTCTCTTTCGTTACGTAATATGCCCAAACACAGTCTTGTTCCACACTTCAACCTTCTCCTTGGAATTTCCCATTGCTTGAGGAAGGTTGGCATTAGGTTACCAACACTTCTTAACAAAGTCTTTAAATTTCTGGTGAGACTCCCAAGCAATTTCATATCTGAAAGGTCTGTTCGAAGCATCGTACCAGGATCCTTCCAACCGGAGCAACACTGGGCAGTGATCTGAATGGCGAAAAGGTAGATTAGTCACAATTGCATTAGGGAAGTCAACTCTTCCTTTTGGGTTGGTATAGACTCTGTCTAGTCGGACCTGCAACCTATTTCTTCTCCAAGTAAATCTATTCCCTGAGGCCCCCATATCTTGAAGGACCACTGAATTAATCTATTGAAGATGCTGAGAACATCTCCGAATATATTATTGGGAACTTCCAGTCTGATCAGATACGTAAGTAATATCATTGAAGTCTCCAGAGACAAACCATGCTAAACTCGCATCCACTTGTAAAGAGTTAATGAAATCTCACATAGTCTTTTGAAGAGAAGCCAATGTACTGGCATAAATTAGAGTCATAAGAATATGTTGTCTGCCATTAATCTTCAAAGCACAAGAGATAAAATACTTTTCCATTTTCAAAATATCTACTTGGGCAAAGCTATCTTTCCAAAAGAACCAAATGCCACCTGGCAGGCCAATGAGGTCAACACAATGGAACTTCCATCCCCTAAGCTTATTCGCAAATTCCTTTACTCTCGAAGATCCCACTTTAGTTTCCACGAGGCCAAACATATTTAATCTATGAGTTCTACCAATGTCCTTAACCTGGGTAAGGCTTTAACGACTCCCACATCCCCTAATATTCCAAATCATGTAATTCATAAAAAACAATAATAAAAGAGTGGAACCCTTAAGCAAGTACTTACAGAGTAGGACCTTTGTCCTTTGTCTTTCCAAAGGCCTGTGCCTTTTCTTTTTCTTTCAATTTATCTTTTTTGCTACTTTTCCCATGACCATATCTGGAGGAATTGGAGGATGGATATTTGCCGGCCCTAGTTCATTTCCGGTCACTTCCATAACAACTGAATCAGAGAGTTGTTCTCTAGAATCATGCGGTTCCGTTACATTATCCATCCCCCTCTCGAAGCTAGATATTAGTTCTCTAGGACGCAGATTGAACTTGTATTTTGGGGGGCTTGATCGTGATTACTCATGGTAGTGGCCATGTGTTGCAGGTCTGTGGATGTAGAAGGAACTAACTGGTGACTACTTATCAAAGATGGGCTACTACTAATATCCATCAAATAGGGCCATTTATCATTAATGTTCTTACTTTTGGCTTTCAAAATCTAATAACCATCAGATGTGGGCTTAGCAGGCCCACTTTCTATATTAATTAACACTACATCACTTTTTTTGGGATGGACTTATCAATACATTTTAAAAACGTATATCCCCTAATATCAGCACCCATATTTTCTTCTTGCATATTTGTACCATCAATACACCTTAGAACATCAAACCTACCCCCCTTGCCAATCGAACATGTCATGTCGCTAGCGCCCCCTACTATGCAGCCTCCCCTAAGTTATTGGTCTGACTTTTCTTTCTCAAGCCATTCTCGAAGGCTGCCAGAACTGGCTCAGCAACATGACCCTTTATTGGATACGAACCTCATCTCCAGCTTACGTTCTTGGCAACCATCTATGGACCAAATTCCTCCAACACTTCTGGTCTTAATATTTGATTCGAATTCTGCACGCCTCTGTCTCTATTTTCTGAATCATCATTCTTTGGCACATTTACTTTCAAGGGGCACTGGTCTTGGTTATGCCCAAAGATACCACAAGCAAAACAAATGTTATGGATTCCTTCCTATTCAATTCTATGTACCCGATTCTTCAGTTTATATTTTGCTAGTAGAGCTTTACTTAGATCGATTTCCTCACACACCCTTGCATATTTCCCTCTACTTGCATTCAAGGTGGTCTTATCAACATGCATAGCTCTTCCCACCAACGCTCCCAGTTTCATAAGAGCTGAAGCATTGTAGTATTTGATTGGAATTCATGGGAAACGAACCCAAGCCATGATCTTAGAGACATGATCACCATATGGGTCAAAGAACAACTGCCACTCGGTAACATAAATAAGATGATCAGCTATCATCCAAGGACCTCCCTGCAAAGCAGCTTGAAAATCCTCTTTAAAAGAGAATCTCGCTAGATAGTAGTCATTGGTAAGATTAATCAGTTCCATGCCATGGTGCCTTTCTTCTGCCAAAATTTGTAGAGTTTCGAAAATAGAAAGTTGAAGCCCACCCTCTTCCCTAGCACCTCATTAGAGACGATTTCCATGATTTCCAGAATGAGATCTTTTCAGCAATAGAGAAGCGTACTCTCGAGCATCGGCCATCATCTTCCCCCTCATCTTCACTATCAGAAATGGCCATGAACTCATCTCCTGAGTCATATTCAGTTTCAGAGTTAGATTTCTCTGACATAAGTTCATCCTCCTCTTTTGAAGTACCATATAAAATTGCTTTATAAGGCAATTTCTTCCTAATGGGTGATTCATATGACTGTTTGACTTTCTCTGTTTCTGAATGATCATTGGCCGAATCATCTGCCCCTTTAATCTTTTTATTGCTACGCTCCAACTGGTCACTTTCCTCCACAGAAAGCTAGAGAGAGAAAGTTTACTTTTCGTGTGCAATGCAATTTGAATGTTGAACATTGTATCTCTAGTTTGATGTTTATTTTTGTAGAATTCATAATGTGACGTGATAAACATTTTAAGAATTCAAATTTATTTAGCATTAAATATTGATCATTTTAAATTTTTAAGTAATGATTCAAAATTTTTATTGTATAAAATTTTAAAATATTTACATATTATTTATTTTAATAGAAAAATGTGGAATATCTAATTCCAGAGAATTCTCACGAAAAAATAATCCCTAAATCCTTGATGAATATAAATATAGAAGTTACCTTTTTCCTAAATCCTTAATGCATATGGGAACATTAAACTCCTATTATCATCCCTCTTCGTAGGCTCTTGCTGCATTAACCTTACTTAAAATAATAAAAAAAAAATATAAAATTCATCGAATATATATCAGGGAATGAAATCAAAATCCAACCTTCCCTTTATCCAAGTCTCTCTCTTTTCTACCCTTTTCTTCCCCGCGTTTTATGTCTGAAAATCTCAGTGCCGAATTTTGAAATCACAAAGAAAGGAAAAGGGTACCACTTGCCGATCCGATCCGATCCCTACTTCTACTGGAACAATGGCGGCTTACAGAGCGGAAGATGATTACGACTATCTCTTCAAGTTGGTGCTAATCGGAGATTCAGGAGTTGGGAAATCGAATCTACTCTCTCGATTTACTCGAAACGAGTTTAGCCTCGAATCTAAATCCACTATCGGAGTTGAATTCGCTACACGCAGCATCCACGTCGATGACAAGATCGTTAAGGCCCAGATTTGGGATACCGCTGGTCAAGAAAGGTTATTTTCTTCTTCTTTTCATTTCCTTTAAATCCATGCGGGTATGAAGCTGGTCTCTTTTCTCAGCTCAGTAGTTTTGGGAGTTTAAGATCTGAAATCTCATATTTTAGTTCGATTTGAGTTTGTAGAGGTTAATATGATCTGTTGTTCACGCTTAGATAAACTATAGGAAGTAGTTGAAAATGGATCCACAATTCGGCGTTTTCATTTGGAGTCTTAATTAATGGAATTTTCGTGTGTTTCTGGTCTGGGTGGTGTATTTAAGAAACTTCATATGTTCAATAGATGCCGTTGAAGTGAGATCTGTTTTGTAGTTTGGATCAACTTGTGTAGATGAATGCTTTGATTTTGAAGCTGGTATCTGTTGGCGTTATTATAATCTAGGCGGGGATCTGTAGTGCAGCGATCTGTTCTATCACAAACTAGCTGTAGTGTTTTGTAGAGACTATTATACTGCTGAAATGTTAGTATTCTTATTCTTTAGCTAGAGATCAGTATCAGATTATTAGCATTAGTTTTACAGCGCTTTTGTTTTCCCTTGTCCCCTCATACAGTCAGACTCCTGAATACAGTTACGTTCTTTTCAATTGAAACTGAACATACTGAAACGGAACTGAACTGAACTGATCGGTACTAAACTGAAACTAAACATACCGAAACTGAACTGGAATTTATTATTCTAATACTGAAACTTAATTCAATAATAATTATTTATATAAATAATAACAACATTACCTATATTTTTGTTTCATTAATTTTATTATGATATTTTGTTGGATCCCTAACTTTTTTAGCATTAACAAAAATCACACTTTGTAATATTATTTTGGGACAAATCTAGTTTAATTAAAAATACTACAGAATGGAAAAAGTAATTTAGTAGTGTGGAATTCTAGTGTACAACAAATTTGGGAGATGAACCAAAGCAATAGCTGAGATAGTGAAAATGATGACATAGACGAAGATTGAATTAGATAAATTAACCTAACCATGAATTATGATATTGTAATATTTCTCAATTATATTGTTAGTAATGCTAATTCTATTGTACAACAAATTTGAGAGATGAACCAAAGCAATATCCAACATGTCGACGAGGATAGTGAAAATGATAACATGAACGTAGATTGAATTAGAAAAATTATCCTAACCGTGAATTATAATATTATAATTTTTCTCAATAATATTGTAATATGTTTGCTTTTTAATACTTTATAAATTAATTATTTTGTCTATTTATTTGTTAATAGATAAAGTTATTCATTATTAACGATAACAAATATTCAAATTTTAAAATATTATTAATAATATTCTTAAATAATTTTTATTACTTACTATTTATTTTATTTATTATTAATATTTTTATTTAATTTTCTCATTCTAATAATATATATATTATTAAAGTAATTATATATATATAATTATATATATATATATATATATATATATATATATATATATATAATTACTTTAATAATATTTACAATAAATGTAAACTGAAACTTAACTGAACTGAACTGAATTGAATGGGCTGTTGAATAAGTTGAAAAGAACAGAGCCTTATTCGTTTTGATTTTAACATCTAATAATTATTTTGGCCATGGTCAGTTTAAATTAAAGGTGAAAAATATCAAATGTGTTAAGTAATTAAAATAACCTTGTCCAGCCAATATCATATTTTTTAATATATATTTGATGATAAAAAAATGGATAAATGCATATATATATATATATATATATATATATATATATATATATATATATATATATTGGCATTTTTATATTTAATTAGAACTTTAGTTGGAGTTCATAAACTGTGTTAGTCCACTGTTGAGCATGTCCGTTTCTTCTACTTTCTATCAACCACTAGATCCATTTTTCATCTTAATTACACATTCATTATAGTTTGTTTTTTTCCTGTGTTAGTAATATATTCAGAAAATCAAGGAGGAAAATAAAATGGCATTGTAAAGGTTAGACCGAACCCAACCTTACTCGAGCCTAACACAAAACCGTACTTATAATAATATGGGCCGGGTCAGGTTTGGTTGACATTTTTACTAAAAAATTCCGACAAAGCCTACTCACCCGATGAACAGGATTACCCATGTCCAGTATAAATAATCATAGATTTTTTTGTAATATTATACAGTTCATTGTCTTCAATTACTGTACATATTTTCAAAATATTTTTTTATAATTACTTTATCTTATATAAAGTTAGATTTATTTTCTTTTCAATTTATAAATAGGAATACTAAATTGAATTAAATTTATTTGATTATGAGTTTATAATTATAAATTACTAAACTAAACTGATAAACTGAATTATATGAAAATAAGTTGAAAATAATTGAATCAACTGTTACTTTGTTAGCTATCATTGTTGAATCAAACATTTTTTCATTCATCTTTTGATAATAAAGATTAAAATAACTATTAGTTTGAAATAAAACATAGTAACTGTGCACCTACAACTAAAGAATGCTTATATTATACACGAAATTTATATAATATTTCACATATGATGTTTTATATTGTGTAAATATTTATATAAATTTACGTGATATAGTAAAAAATGTTGTATA
>CATIWQ010436665.1:0-10614 GCA_949673415.1 Euphorbia schlechtendalii
AAAAAGTAACATAATATTCTTAATATCTAGAACCTATATACAGTAGAAAATGAGATATATGTCAATAAAGTATATTAAATGATAGAATACTAATACATACATGGCTTGCATCACTAGGCTCATTAGTCTCAACGAAGTTCCTCTACACATGTTGTATCATGCTGAATGAAAATATTTATCCGAATTTAGCACCCCTACCCTTACTTTTTACATATTAATTTCCATAAACATATCACTATACTTACCAAATGTTGCAACAATGTAATTAGTTAAAAATTATTATACCATATAAAGGAAAGGCAATAACTAAATGATTTACCTAATGTATCATAATATCACAATTCAAGCAACTACATTTCAAGTTTATGTAGCTTTTGAACTATAGCACATACCCATTCGCATAAACTTGCAAACAAACAACAATATATTTCTATTTTTAGGATGTATAACGAGGATGTATAAATTACCAATTCAGATCAATCAGATTTAGATCCGTTTTAGACATCCAACGAAAGACCTGCATTGGAATTAACAAGATATAAAAATTAAATTCAACATTGACATATGGAGAAAAATGCTACCAATAAATACTTATACTTCAAACATCATATTTTTCATAATGAAGTCCCAAACCTCTAATATATTTCTTTGCGCTGCAATATGACTCAGGGAAGTTAGCTTACCATTTGGTATTATAACTCAAAACAAACTAAGCAAATCATTAAATGATCTGTTTGTCCATCTGTGACAACTCTTAATGTGAAGTAATTTAACTATAATGGCCAATTTTGAGAGTTCACAATCTGAATGTAACTTTTCCTTTGCTTCCTTCAATAAATGATAAAACTCAGAAGCCTCTCCCCTTGGTTCCCCACCATTATCACTATCTTCACCCACATCAGCAGTTATATTGGGATCCACACCATAAAGGTTATTGACAAGTCCAACCATATCATCAATATGGTCAAGATCACAATCATCTGTTACATTATGAGTATCATGTTTTTCATTTTAAGTCTCCCCGTGTAATAACCATACAGTATATGATTTTAAAATTCTATATCTCAACAAGTGATATCTAACAGTTGATTCGCCTTGAAAACTAACATTTCTACATTTTCTACAATGGCATTGAAATATGTTGTTTGTTGATTTATGTCGAAACGCATACTGTAAAAAGGATTCTATTCCTTCAATATAGCGATGGTCTTTTCTATTGTCAAGGTGCATCCAACTCTTGTCAATAGCCATGTCTGTTCAAAATAATAAATAAATACACTAATGAAAGCCGTGCAAATAGACAAATTCTATTTCAACTAGCAAATTCATTATAAATTTATTCAATTTCAAAATTCATTGGGACATTCAACTTGAAAATTCCTAATTCAATTAGAGAAATTTAATTTCACTGATTATAATTCATTGTAAACCTTAAACCCCCAAATTCATATGTCAAAATCGTAATAAATCTTAAACCTAGTTTTTCAGTTAACCCTAAATCAAATCCAAAATTTATTCATAATAAAAAGTAACTAACCTTAATCTAGCTGAAGACGTCGCATGAGGCAGTGGCGAAGGAAGAAACAACGAATGTCAGCACGATGATAACTTTCCGATTCTGATTATGCGAGGAACACTGCTTGAAGGCGTGAGTTGAACGATGGAGAAAAGAAAAAAAATAGAAAGGGAAGAGAAGTGAACGATTGTATCTAATTATTTTTAATTTCCCACCCTCACCAAAACGATGACATTTTGGTCTTGGCTTAATGTGAACATGGGATTTTTACTCCCGACTCGTGAGTTCGATGATGAAGTTGTAATTTTTTCATTGTTAGCTTTTCTCATTTTGCAGGGTCCTGAAATCATCTGGAAATCATCTGCCTTGTTTCTTTGGGCCTCTTTTCCCTCAAAAAAGCCCAAATAAAGAAGAAAAGCCTGCATGTATATGCCATAGCGTTAACGATATTGACCATATCATTAAGATATGGCAATATCATTAACGATATTGACCATATCATTAACGATATGGTAATATCGTTAACTATATCAGTAATATCGTTAACGATATCAACCCTACTGGCAGACCAAAACGCCAATTTCTCCATTTTTTAATCAAAACAACTAATCATTCCACACCAATTCTGGATATTCTCAACTTTACAGCCTCTCTAAATGATGTTCAACCCACTTAGTCAAAAAAGGAAGGGAGAAAAAGAGGGAAAGGATAAAAACAAGTGCGTGAAACACTAAAGCAAGTTGGACTTTTTGATTAAAGGGAGTTCTACAAAAGGAAGAGGACTGAACTTGCAGAGGAGGGAGGCAGTTCCAGAAGAAGGAACTCAGGTTTTTTAGAAAGAAAACCAAAAATAAAACAAGAAAGCATTTTTACTAAAATTTCAGAAGGATTGGTTTTAGATTGTTTTTAAGTTTTAAAACTCAGAGAAAGAAGGACTACTACCTCCTCTCTTCCTCTTTTACAAAACATATCTTGGAAGTTCTACCTTCCCTCAAAGAGTACACCTCTACTCTTCATTTTCATCAAAAAATCGCAAACCAGATCAAAGAAACAAGGAGAGCTTCTCGGAGGATTTCATGGATCTTAAAGAACGTGGATTCATTACTACGGGGTATGCCTCTGAGTTCCTAGAGTTTGTTCTTACGTTTATATACTTTTCTTTTTGAAGTTTCATTTTGTTATCGGTTATTTCCATTTTCGAGCACCAATCTATTTTCTGCAATTTACAGTATTATTTCGAATCTTTTTGAGTATTTTCTTTACATAAACATAGTCTACACATATTGAGCTTTCCGGAATGATAAAAATCATCCAAATCGATTAAGTATAGAAAAGTTATGATTGTTTGAAGTTTTGGATTTTTGTTTTGCTCTTTTCTGCTGTTTTTGTGTGTTTCATGCAGGTCTGGAAACTCAATGTCGTTAACGACATCACCTAATGTTGTTAACGATATTGCAATTTCATTAACGACATTGCCTAATATAATTAATGAAATTGGCTTTGGCAGAATGCAGTTTCACTTTGTTTTGCTCCGTTTCAAATCATTTGAGCCCGGAATAACCCGCTGAGACCTTCTGAGTTTGGAAATGCATCATTGGGGGTAGCAAACCTCTAAATTGTAATTATTTAGGATTTATACATGATTTATTAATGCATTAATGTGTTAATTAAAGTTCAGAATAGTAACGGAAGCGCTTCGTGCCATTCATATCGATATCGCCCTTCATAGGGAAGTCGATAACGATATGAATGACATCATTACTGTTGTTAACCAAAACGATAGATAATTTATACATGTTCAGCCTAGATTTATGTTTCTAAATGTTGTTTTAGGTCACCCACACGAAAGGAACTAAAGTTCCCGGATAACCGATCCAACAATATAACATGCGGCATTTTCACTAATAAAAATGACCAACATACGTGTAAATAAAAATGAACCATTTTTATTTAAAATAACAACTTTAAACTGTCGATATTTTAATTAGACCACACGGGCCTCGTTAAAATCAAATTGAACATATGTGCTATATCTCGTGCTAACCTTTGTGGATGCAGGTTAGATGTATGTCTAGGATTTATTTTCCTTCGGGTAATGTAAATATTGTTTTTGGAAATGTAATTAATAGATTAGGTGGGCGGCATCCCCCAAGGTTGAGGTTATGCAACCTTTAATCTTTTATTTTCTGCATTTATTTACCGCTTTGTGTATAGATTTACTATTTTCTGTACATACGTTAAATCATGCATCATAAACTCCAAAACGACTTTAGCGTGAATATGTGCAATTAAGAAATACGATTTTCTGTACATGTAATATAATGTGATCCAAAAAGAAATAAGCAACTTATCCTGAACATGAATCTCTGTATCTTGGTAGGTCATCCCCTGTACGTTAAGCCTCACAGGACTCTAATTCCTGGAAATAGCTAACCCAGGAGGCGACTCCACATTAAGAGACGGCGAATTTGGATTTGACAAATCTGAAAATGTTTTTGCCCTCTCTCTTTCAAACTTCTTCGGGTCCTCGACTCGATGCACTTTATTTTTTTAAAACATCCCAGTGGACCGCGCCTCTCATCCCGCGCGCTCTCGGCTCACCGTTCCGTGTCATCCGCTCATAGTGGCGACTCCGCTGGGGATTTTTTTTTCTTTCTAAAAAATTATTGTTTAAAAAAGTTTTTAGATTTTGGATAAGTGCCGAAAATTATTGATCATATTTTTCTATTTTTCTCTTAATTATGACATATTCATAATTTCGCATTGCAATAGAAGGGATTATCCCATAAGTCTAAGGTGCCCCTATTACCGTGAAGCTGTGAAAGTATAACTTGTGATCCCATGGAGACCAAGGATACTTAAGCGGGTGGAACACTTGTTGCCATATCACATGTACCTCTCTCGTTCGCACTTATTTGGAGAGAGGGTTTGAGTGTATTTTAGTGCAACAAAAACCTTCTACATCAGCAACCCATTTACAAACCACATGTAAATAAACCATAGGCATTTTCCCTAGGGTTTTACCCCACAAACTACCATGCATTATATTTTCCTGTAGGTGCGCTCCTTAGTATCTTCTCGGTACTAAGATGAACCAAACTTAGGATAAAGACTAGACAAAAACCCTACACGTGGGAGTTATATGGTTGGAAGATTGGACTTTGCATGCTATGCACTATGTATATACTATTTTCAATTTATCACTGAACAAATGTCATACTGACCATGAATTTTTGTGTTGACACTATAGATTGTGTCACCTTAGGACAACATAATACCACTTAGGGACATCACTTACCCCTTTTTTAGCGAGATGTCCACTTGACATCCTGCTATTAGCCCGTACATGGAAAAAATACCTTCCTTTTACTACGTGATGTCTGGACTTTTAAGCCTAGGGTATAACACACCGTTCTACCCGAACTTGAACCTAGAATTAGATGATGAGACAAGATAGCGTCACCTAGGATAGGATCATCCTTGGTTATAGCGGTGCCCGCTTAGCACCCGAACCTCTGCCCATTCGGGGCAACAAACCCACTATACTAAGAGTCACACGGTACAATGCACTATTTACCTAGATTCACACAATTGTTTGGAAGCTGAACAAAACCACCTCACAACATGAGAAAGAGCCACAGTTGCGAATTCATAAAAAGCCTATTACCCCATGGGTAATAGGCAACTATCACCTGTTTATTCCAAATGGATTGGCAAACATTAGTCACACCTTAAACCAAGCCTATTACCACACGGTCATTATGGTAATCGACTTGTTTGTTCCAAGTGGATTGGCAAACACAAATCACAAACCTCAACCTTTTACCATGTGGGTATTACGGCTATCAACCTGTTTGTTCCAAATGGATTGGCAAACATAAACCACACTTTAAACCAAGCTTATTACCACACGGGTAGTATGGCAATCGACTTGTTTTTCCCAAGCGGATTGGCAAACACAAATCACAAACCTCAGCCTTTTACCACGCAGATTTTACGGCTAGCAACCCGTTTATTCCAAATGGATCGGCAAACATAAACCACACTTTAGACCAAGCCTATTATCACACAAGTATTATGGCAATCGACTTGTTTGTTCCAAGCGGATTAGCGAACACAAATCACAAACCTTAGCCTTTTACCACACGGATATTGAGGCTAGCAACCTGTTTTGTTCCAAATGGATTGGCAAAATATGAGTCACACCTCAACCATGGGCCTACTACCACACGGGTATTACGGCAATCAACCTATTTGTTCCAAGTAGATTGACAAACACAACCCTCGACATCACATAGATCTCACCTTAACCTCAAACGCTCACCACACAGGTCAGGTCTTATTATCATTTGAGTTATGTCTTTATTACTAATGACTAACCTTGTTTGTTTCAAATGGATTGACAAACATGAATTTTATCGCATCACGGTATACTAACCCTTTGTAATGCAGTCACGTCATATACATCTCATACATCAACATCAAATATGTCAAACATGCATTTCATATCTAATGGAGCTGTTCAATTATGTTTACTTCAGTTAAGGCTTGGAAGAGGTCGACTTCCCACCTTGTCCGCATTTCCCCCATTGTGGCTTTCTTGGAGAACTTTCCATTAAAGGGTATTCCACACACTGATTCCAGCAAAAACTCGAGTTCAGATTTGGGTTCGGGTTTGAGTTTAGATTTTGGTTCGAATCGAAGATCGATTTTTTGGTCAGAGTTTCGGGATGATGGATCCTCAAGGTGGTCACAGAATAGATGAGCGAATTCCGCATGAGGTGCCAATTGTCCAACAAATCCCATTAAACACCAGCTCAAAAATGGCCAATGCTGTAAGTGCCATTCTCTACAGTGATCAATTTGCTCAAGCGCTACAGTTCCACCTTCGTTCACATCAGCTAAAGAACCGTACCTCAGATACTCACCTATCATCCGGTTATCTAGTTGGGAATCATGCCACTACTTCCCAATTTAGCGCAGGAACCTCACAACCCCAATACCACCATGA
This sequence comes from Euphorbia schlechtendalii, assembly GCA_949673415.1. NCBI lineage: Eukaryota > Viridiplantae > Streptophyta > Magnoliopsida > Malpighiales > Euphorbiaceae > Euphorbia > Euphorbia schlechtendalii. The sequence continues at coordinate 6,528 of CATIWQ010436665.1, forward strand.
CCAAACAGGGTTAACGCTATCCCAAACACCAAATCAATTTAGTCAAGGTCCAGGACTATTCGGTCAATTTCAGACAGGTTAGACTTCTGGGGGTAATGATCATTCAGGGTGGAGGCAAGCTAATTCCTTTCGGGTTGCTCAATCCTAGAACAAACTTAATTAGGGCCAAGTTGGTCAATTGTTGGTCGATTCAGGTCCATTCCATCCGGGTTGGAATCACTCAACTTCGTTTGCAAGAAAAGCTTGACCTTCATCTAGTTTCATTCCATCACCTCAGAACTTTACCTCACAACCGGTGGTCCCTCAGAATTTGAGAGCCCCATCCTTTTTCATTGCAGGCTCAAACATTTTATCCCAACCACCTCAATGTCCGACCATGGCCTAGGCACTATCTGCTCTCAACTTTATGGTCACTCCTAGAAGCATCATGATCCCCCAGGGGCAGTTTAGTTAAAGGACCACAATGTTCACTCCTCATCTCAATTTTCAGCTAGGAACTGATGGGATAGTCCCCCAGTATCTACCTCCCAATGTAGCAAAACTATGGAAACAGTTTTTGGCTACTCACGCTAACCAATTCCAGAACTCATAGCCAAACTACTACCATATCCCTCTGGTAGCACATGATGATTAGTGGCTTCCAGAAAACTTTGTAATGTCGAGGTTAGAGAAGTATGAGGGATAAGGAGATCCCCGATCACATTTGGTCAACTATCAGACTATGATGAGAGCTATGAGGATTGGTGATAAGATGATGGCTAAGCTCTTTGTTGTTACACTAGGAGGGCTTGCCAAGGAATGGTATAACAACCTGCCTTTGGAAATAGCTCATGACTGGAAGCACCTCTCAGAGGCCCTAATAGAGCAGTATGGTTTCAATTCTGAGATAAAAACCACCATACAACATCTCTAGGTCTTCAAGCAAAGACCCAATGAATTGTTAAAACCCTACTACAACAGGTGGTTGGTAACCTAAGTGCTACTCAAGGATAAGCTTAGTTTATCAGAGGTGATTGTAAAGTTATTGGCCGGGGCACTACCAGCCTACCGACAGAGGTTTGGGACCAACACTTTCACTTCTTACAATTAGGTTTTTGAGAAAACTGAGAAGCTTGAGTGGATTGAATCTCTGGACACATCCATAGAGAAACCAACCAATGACTACTAATACGAAAAGGTGATGATGGGAAAGAAGACCCCCAGCATGTGGAGGATGAGAATGCTAATGATGTAATAGTTAGTATTTTTTTAACTTTTTATGTTAACAAACTCTGTCAATGAAGCTTTTGAATCTTCGAATGCTTCAAACGTTGCTTGCTTGCTTGATATTCTTTCGGATGACATCATGCATTCTCATAAGCATACACATAATGTTTTTTAGCACATGTGACACATCATGTCATGAAATTAATTTTGGTATAAATGCATTCCCCACAATAAATTCAAATGATTTGACTCTTGAGAGAAAGTGAGAGATAAATACATATACTTAGACAACGCATGATAGCAATTGCCTCATCATACAAGGATGAAAGATCAATGGAAAGATTTTCAAGCACGAAACGTCTACTAACTCATCCAAAGATCAAAAGGATCGGAGTTAGAATAAGGCCAAAATGTCGACCAAGCAAGTTGGGACCAAACAACTGGTGCAATGTCACAAAGAAGGAGTCAGATTGTTGCACATGTCAACAACTCCATTCAAAAGACCAAACAATCGGTGCAATGCCACAAAGAAGGAGTCGGATCGTTAAACACTCCATCACACGGATCACCATCATTCAAGGGATAATCAAACAAGAGTCAATGCTAAAGATAAAAAGGAGTCAGACCGTTGAACGTGTCATGGACATAGACGACAGCCGATATACCAAATCAACCAAGTCTTACACAATTGCTATCACGCATAGGTGGAAGAAATAAATCGATGAAAAGCAGTACGAACAAAAAATAAATTCGTATTTAGCCTATCAATTAACACTCGATTAGTTGAGCAAAAATTAGGGTATATTTTCAACAAAAAGAATAATTTGCTGAGTTGAAAACCCGAAAAGGGCGGCTCAGGCAAAACTTAGGACATCGAGAGAACCACATTGGTTAGAAAACCTGCGAGGGCTAATCAATGGCAGGATTCAAATCATTTGAAACATTTATACCCCTATTAAGTTCATCAATGAATTGTCATTTTTGCTGAATCTTTATCCATATGCTTATTTTGATTGCTTGCATGCCAATGGTGGAAAATCGCAAGTAAACATCCAAAAAATAAAAAAAATAATAAAAAATAATAAAGAAAAAATAAAGAAAAATGAGTCTGCTGGATTGAAAACCTGAAAAGGTAATCCAGGCAAAAATTAGGATAAGGTTCGATAGAATGAAAACCCGCAAGGGCGATCTACGCAGAAGTTAGAACCAATATCAAATTCATTATCTCCTCCTCGGAATGGTACGTGTACGGTATTATATACCTTCAACATTTCAGGTAAATAGCTTCCAAGCGATCTTCGCCAACACACTTCAGGATCAACGACTCATCTATATTTTCCTCATACCAGATCCAAGCTCTAAAATCGACTCTGATTCATCCACAAAATCGAACTTCGACTCAGACCCATGTCCATCATCACTCTGAGGAAGTCATCCATGGAATCTCTAACAAGACAAATCCTAGAGGCAACCATGCACCAGCACAAGAGAAGGCTTTTCAATGAATGAATTCCATGGCACCTACAACAAATGAACATACATCACATGATAAATATTGCTCATTCATACATGCAAACACATCATGTCACTTACAGGTGAAGGTGATGTTAAACCGAGACGATGCCATTCCGATGAGAAAAACACTCCACCTCTACATGAGGAACCTACAAACAAGACAATGGCCCAACTCAAGTCATTTCAACTTTCATCAAATTCAAGCCTACCTAGGCCTCCTTCAAGCAACATTACAACATCACAAAAGCCTCCCAAAACAACCGAGCGGCCATTGGGACATCCCCGAAAATCTCAAACTCAAATTTTTATGTCTATCATGGGCCTGACGAAAAATTTCTCAGAACCCTCACGTTTTAATTCTTGATTGAAGGGGTAAAAATTTTTGCTTCCAACAATCGCAATCAAGGAATTAAAACATATTTCACAAGTATCTACTATTGAAATTCCTCATTCTTGCAGGTACCCCTTCAACTCACAAAGGGCATATATGTCAGACTCACAGCAGTCAACATATCATCAAAGGCATGGAGCACATGGCTTTCATCCTTTCCCCAGCAGTTCCGAGGGTCACCGTCAACCCAGAGGTTAACTCACAAGGGGTATATAATTCAGACCGTAATGGTCAACCATCCCACAGTGGATTTCGACGAAGACTTACTATGAGCACGGGATTTTTACACCCAACTCGCGAGTTCGATGATGAAGCTATAATTTTTCCATTGTTAGCTTTTCACATTTTGCAGGGTCCTGAAATCACTCGGAAATCATCTGCCTTGTTTCTTTGGGCCTCATTTCCCTTTAGAAAGCCTAAATAAAAAGAAAAGCCCGCTGCTTAAAGCGATATCGTTCAATGATATCAACGATATTGTTAACGATATCAACGTTATCGTTAACGATATCGAATTCACAGACATACCAAAAAGCAGATTCCGCATTATTTTGTCAAAAGAATCCAACTCTCACCCATAACTCCGGACTTTTCCCATCTTACAGCTTGTCAACATGCTGCCAACCCACATGGAGGGAGAAAATAATGGAAGAGACAAGATTAGTGGGTATCCCACTTGGGTAAGTGGACTTTTTGGATTGAAGGAAGCCCTAATAAGAAAAGAGAGGTAGCAAAAACAGAAGAGGGGGGGTTTATTAGTAGGAAGGAGCTGAGATTTCGGAGAAAAAGAACCAAAAAAACAACTCAAGAAATCCCAAAAACACAAAAACACAAAACAAAATTCAAAGTTATAGATTTTAGAGCACTTCTAAGATCTAAACCCAAGGGAAGAAGTAACTCTTGTTCTTCCCTTTCTCATTTTACATATCATATTCAGGAAGCACTACCTTCCCTCAAAGAGTAGATCTCTACTCTCCA
>CATIWQ010436766.1:0-18790 GCA_949673415.1 Euphorbia schlechtendalii
GTTGAAAAACCTGGATCAAAGCTTCACAAGAAGGAGACTTGCGAGGCTGTTACAATTGTTGAGACACCACCAATGGTGATTGTTGGAGTTGTGGGCTATGTGAAGACACCACGTGGCTTACGTTCTTTGAACACAGTCTGGGCTCAGCACCTAAGTGAAGAAGTTAGGAGGAGGTTCTACAAGAACTGGTGCGAGTCAAAGAAGAAGGCTTCACAAAATACTCTAAAAATTACGAGTCTGATGAAGGAAAGAAGAGCATCCAAGCTCAGCTTGAGAAAATGAAGAAATATGCAACTGTTGTCCGTGTTTTGGCACACACACAGATCAGGAAAATGAAGGGATTGAAGCAAAAGAAGGCTCACTTGATGGAAATCCAAGTGAATGGTGGGACTATTGCCCAGAAGGTGGACTTTACCTATGGCTTTTTTGAGAAACAATTCCCGATCGATGCTGTTTTCCAGAAGGATGAAATGATCGACATCATTGGTGTAACCAAGGGTAAGGGTTACGAAGGTGTCGTTACTCGTTGGGGTGTCACCCGCCTCCCTCGCAAGACTCACAGGGGTCTCCGCAAGGTGGCTTGTATCGGAGCCTGGCATCCTGCTAGAGTGTCATTCACAGTGGCCAGGGCTGGTCAGAATGGATATCACCACCGAACTGAAATGAACAAGAAGATTTACAAGATTGGGAAGAATGGCCAGGAATCGCACACCGCAATCACCGAATACGACAGGTAATGCATGTCGATGGATTAGTATGCCAACTATACTATTCTTAGTTGTAATAATTTGCACTGGAGTATTTATTGATTTTGCGTTTGATGTGAACAGGACTGAGAAGGACATCACACCAATGGGTGGTTTCCCCCACTATGGAGTGGTGAAGGATGACTACTTGATGATTAAGGGTTGCTGTGTTGGACCGAAGAAAAGGGTCGTGACCCTTCGCCAATCTCTGCTGAATCAGACATCTCGGCTTGCGCTTGAGGAAATTAAGCTCAAGTTTGTGGATACCTCTTCCAAGTTTGGCCATGGACGTTTCCAGACTACTCAGGAGAAGATGAAGTTCTACAATCGCCAGAAGGCATAAACTTTCTTATATTTTGAAATTTTGAATTATCCCAGTATTAGATGTTTATGATTTTCTGACGATTTTAAATTATACAACTGTGGGTTTGTTCTTAAAGATTTTGGATATGTTTTAAATGCAAGAGCTTTGTATTTTTTTTCAAGGGAACTGCATCGCATGCAATGCAACTTTTGTCATTGTATTGGATGAATATTGTGTAGCTCTCTTAGTTTAGTAATGTCACTGAAACTGTTCAACTAAACTTTATATAAATATATCTTAATAAAGTGGGATTTGACAATTTAAGTAGATTGGAATTTCAAACATGATAAATAGGGGTCCAATGTGTTAAATATAGGTTGTGGGGTTGTAAAATATGTTCCTAGAAAACTGAATTGAATTGAACCGTTAAAATTTGGATGGAGAGTTGGATTCGTGGCAGTTCATTATTGCACCAATTGACATAGGCTGACATGGGTATAAGCCCATATTTCCATTCCTTATCGGACATTTTCCCTCTAAAAGAAAATCGAGTGGATGGATGTCACTCTCACCCGGTTATCTCCTCCAATTTCTCTTATTCAGAGTCCCTTGTTCAATCCTTCTCTCTCAGCTTCAACAATTTCTGTCAAAAGATTATTTTGTTCCAATCCCAATCCTAAACTCAATCTGGATGCCACGGCTAACAAGATCAATGTTTTCGACGAGTCCTCTTTCGAGAAAGAGAGATTGCGGCTTGACTCGGTGGCGCGAGAAGCAATGGCGGAGACATCTCAGAGAGAGATGGTGGACGACCCCAAAGCTTGGAAATGGGTAATCCGTAAAAGAATTTGGGATTTAATGGAGTCCCGTAATTTTGCCCAGAATCCCCGTCCCGTTCACCATCGTATTCCCAATTTCGTTGGCTCCTCTGCTGCTGCTACAAATGTAAGAACCCTAATTTAGAATAAAAAATTCTCTTAAAATATTGATTGGTTGGATTGAATTTTAAAATCATGTCAGATGGCCGAGCTAGAGGTGTTTCAGGAAGCGGGTTTTGTGAAGGTGAACCCGGATTCTCCTCAAAAGCAAGTCAGATTTCTCACTCTTTCTGGTTAGTCAGTCTTCTGAACATGGATATTTAAAAAAAATCTCAACTTCATTGTGATCATGATTGTTTTTTTGCAGGTGGAAAGAAGCTGTTAACTCCTCAACCCCGGCTGAGGACTGGGTTTTTCTCGGTGCTTGAATCCAATAAGTTATCCCCTAATTCTATAAATGAGGCATGTACTTCTGTAGGGGTTGCCAAATATGGTAGGCCAATTGGATTGGATGAGAAGCTCAAAGTGGACTTAATTGTGATTGGCTCTGTTGCCGTTGACCCCAAAACTGGTGCTAGACTTGGCAAAGGAGAGGTATTGTTCTTTGTTTGTGGACACGATCGTTAGACAACTTGTTTAGTTTATAATTAGAATTTTGGGTATAAATTTGAGGTTAGTTGTGTTCTCATTGATTGCTTAAATTATAGTTTTCTAATTATTAGCTTTGCCTCACAAGCTTCGGAGGCTGCATCTTTTACAAGTTAATCCTGTTTTACACGAAAGCTTTACCGTTCTAGTTATGTTAGTGTGGTATGAGTTGCTGGAGATATATGATCTTTGATCATCCAAATGAATCGTGATATTATCAAACTAACCGTTTGGTGGGCAGGGATTTGCAGAACTTGAATATGGGATGCTAGGGTATATGGGAGCCATTGACGACTCAACGCCTGTAGTCACTTCTGGTAGCTAAAGGCGATAATTTTGATAAAATATCGTCCAACTATTGTATTAAGCTCGTGTTAAATTGGTGGTTGGTTGCAGTGCATGATTGCCAGCTGGTAGATGATATTCCAGTAGAGAAATTGATGATCCATGATGTTCCAGTAGACATCATATGCACTCCCACCCAAGTCATATTTACAAACACTACCATTCCCAAGCCTCAAGGTTTTGTGCTGTGATTACTAATTAATTTTATATCTTAAATTGCCATCATTTTCATTGTTTTGAATGGAGTTTGCTTTGGCCACAGGGATCTACTGGGACAAACTGTCACCTGAGAAGCTCAGCCAAATTCGAATACTTAGAGAGCTGAAACGCAGAATCGAACAAGAAACTGGACGAAAGCTTCCTACTGGACCATCTGAGAAACTACCCCCTACAGCTCAGCGCAGGAGGAAATGAAATGACTTCGTATTTGTGTTATTATGCAAAATGTACATCTCTATATTGTAAATTCTGCAGTATAACTACGTATTTGGCACAATCTGCAAGGTTTTCACCTTTCTGTATTTTGAAGTGTTTATCTGGCACAATCTGCAAGGTTTTCACCTTTCTCTATTTCGAAGTGTTTATCTGAAAGATTAAATCCCTAATTTCGTCGACTTGGCCAAGGAAAATCACAATGAGACTCCCTTGGCCACCTTTGGATTTTCAATAGAAATTATACAGAATATCAGTAGGTTCAAGGGTTGTACAAAAATGGGGTACTTGTACCTTCATATAATTCTGTTAAGAGCAATCCTACTTCCCTGATGGGGAAATCTTTCTGTAGAAGATATTACCTCCGGCATTGTCATTCCCACTGAAACAATAATCTGTGTCATCAAAGAGATATAGCAGAGAGTCAGTTTCTCATTTGTACTAAAAGGAAGCATGCTTTAACTTTAAGGTTCATGCAACTAGACTGATCATTCCTTGCACAGCTAATTTTATATTTTGTAGTGTCCAATTCCAAATATGATAAAATCGAAGGCTTCAACTTGATGATTTTTATTTCTTCAGAAAGAAAGAAGTTGAGGAAAGGAAACAGCTATAGTGGCAGAACATTTAACATAATTAATGTTAGAGAAGAGCAGACCTAAGCCTTCTCGAATAGACAAGTTAGGCCTTATGATCTCCTCAGAATTCACCATAAATACATCGCCGATGTACAGATGATTTGTTGGAACGAAAACACTGCATAACTCTTCATCTCCATCTTCTCTCTGAAATAAAACGACAAAATATACAGAATTATCATGAAGCTTTAAAAAATATAAAACGAAAATGTACATAAAGAATTATTTGAACTGTCTTTCACTTCTATATGCATTTTCTTCAGTTTAATGAGCACAATAGAAGTTCAGAATTAAACATGATTAGCTCTTCCGATTGTGATGAATCACAGTACAAAAAACTTAACTTTCTAATCAATATGAAGAAAATAAGTTCTGACAGAAATAGAATATTTATCAAGCCGCCATCACACTTGTAATTACTAGAAGTTGACAGCTTGCCACCACCAAGAATACAGTTTTTCCAAAATAGTTCCTTTCTCAAAACAATCTTTAGAAGAAGAAAAAAGCCGTTGTTTTTCATATTTCTAGTCATGATTTTTTAGTGTTTGACAGGCTAATACATTATAAAACAGGCACTTCAGTTGTTTCTGGAAGCAAGCTTAAAAAAATTACCGATAAATACTTGAAAAATAGATAACAGAATTAAAAATTACCTGAAGGACGAAGGATGATGTAATAAAACCAAATGCATATTCTCCATGGCGAGGATGACGAATAATTGCGACCTCTTTGAAGGCAGCAGTGTTTTGGTCTGAAATAGAACATGCAGATAAATGATAAAGCCAAAGGGCCATATGGAAAAACAAAGGACACAAGAAATACACAAACTGATTTATATTGTACTTGTATCTTATGGTTCTCCATAATTTATGCTTTCAACAGAACAAGAAAACATCCATGTTTCATGTCTCTCAGTGATCACTCTTAAACTATGAACGTCAACCAATTCAAGTTCATTCAAACAGAATATCAGAATATCATCATGTCCTAAGGAAGTAGAAAGATTTGAATGTATAAATAACTGAACCCCCTATTAGCTTGTGGAACTGAAAACAAAAAAATGAGTAAAATAGCATCTTCACTTCTATAAGTTCAGTTCCCCAAGGGCTTTGGAATAGAATAATAGTTTACAAATGCTAAAGTAAAGAATAAGCTACTTTTCTTTGACAATACACAACTCATAACATATGAAAATCAAACATCACAACTGCACTAAAAGGTCAGAAAAATGACAACTGAAAGTACATTTTTTGTTATCTTTTACATAAAAATAGCAGGATAACCAACTAATGAGAGAAGCTTGAAAGGTAACCTGGAGAAATAGCAGCACTGATTTGCTTGGAGGCTGAGTAAATGTGCTTGACAAATGGCATTCGCCTAATAAACCATTCTCCAATCCAGAAAACAGTGGCACCCATCCAGGATGAAGCAAATACACCAATGAAGAATATGAAAAGCAATGAAGTGACAAACCCAAGGCCTATGCCAAACAATATTTATAAGAAATCATCAATCAGCATACTAATTACAGAATGAGTAACCACTCCATCCACCTCTCTATCTCCAAGTCTTACCAAACAAGTTAATGCCAAGTTCGGCATATATTGGACTAAAGAAACCATCAACAAACTGGATGAACCACCATGTCACTAGAAAGGTGACTGCAACGGGAAAAAGAACCACACTGCAATTTTCACCAATTCCAGTGATCAAGTAACGATCGAAGAAAAAAGCAAACAAAAACACAAAAGGAAATGAACAGAAAACCCTGCTAATTACCAGCCAGTAATGAACTTCTTAGAAACCCAGCTCTGAAGAACAGCATAACAAGCCTGATCACATGTGAGACAAGAATCAATTTCATATATTCCTATAAAAACAAAAGAATCTACAAAAAAAAAAAAGAATGCCACCTTTTTAGTGGAAGAATTGGGGGAACTAGGAGGAGACTTTGGTACATCTTCTGGATCCGTGCCGTGATGAGTCAATCCTTGACTCAGAGAAGTCGATTGCGATTCCTTGTTCTCCGCCATTTTATAGACTCAATTTCTAGCTTCCTCTGGTTGGCTCTAGAAATGGCGGGTGGGTACAGTAATAACTAAAAATAGTCTTCTTCTTCCTTCTGTGTTAGTAAGTTCGTTTTGCTCGATTTTCAAACCTTCTTGATGTTTGGATGCTTGTTTAAAGTTTCTCCATATCTAGAATAGTACTATGCTAATCCCATATAGCCTAACCAGGTTAAAAGGTAAAAAATAAGAAAAAAGATTATTACCGAGTGGGATTGACAGTGGTAAAAAATGGCAGCCAAATAATATCCCATTTAGAGAACCTTAAACCCTGATCTAGTCGGAGAAAGAGGGTTTTGATTTGTGGGATTCTCTGCACCGGCGGCGTCAATGGCGGAGCAACAACAGCAGACCGCCATTTCTAAAACCTTCCCTGTGAAAGCAAAGCTAAAACCTAAATCTAGAAACCCCATTCTCCGGAATCCAAATACTGGGCTTCCTTTAAACAGCACAAAATCGAAAACCTGGTCTCTTCAATCCAATCAATCGTCTTCTCTCCTGTATCTAATACCTTCGCTGCCGCCAATTCAGCTTCACTTTCTCTCTTCTCATCCCAAACATTTTCCCCTACCTCCTTCATCTCTTCCTTCTCCGACGTCGTGTCGTCCATTTCTTTCCGCTCTGACGGCTCTCTTATTGCCGCAGCTGATAAATCTGGACTTATCAAGGTCTTCGATGTCAAGACTCGAACCCACTCCGTCGCCTCCGGTCTCATACTCGTCTGGCTCGGTTTGTCAAGTACCCCGTGCTTGATAAGCTCCATTTGGTTTCCGGCGGCGATGACACGATTGTTAAGTACTGGGACGTGGCCGGAGAATCCGTGGTTTCGGATTTGCTAGGGCACAAAGATTACGTGAGGTGTGGAGATTGCTCTCTTGTCAATCCGGAGATGTTTGTTACCGGATCTTAAGATCACACAGTCAAGCTTTGGGATGTGAGAGTAGAGAATAAAAATCCCGTCAACGAAGTGAGTGACGGGAAGCCAATCGAAGATGTGATCTTTTGCCTTCCGGAGGAACGATTGTAACTGCTGGAGGCAACAGTGTGAAGATTTGGGATTTATTTGCAGGAGGCAAGATGCTGTATTCAATCGAAAGTCATAACAAGACGGTCACTTCCATTTGTGTAGGGAAATTAATGGCAGCAGAAGAAAATGGAGAAGAATCGATGCAGAGCAGGATTATGAGTGTCGGTTTAGATGGGTATACGAAAGTGTTTGATTATGTCCAAATGAAAATCACTCATTCAATGAGGTATCCTTCTCCACTTATGCCAATTGGGGTTTCCCCTGATAGTACGGTAAAAGCAATTGGAACTTCGAACGGTACTATATTCGGTGGAAGGAAGAAGACGAACGAAAACAAGGAAGAGAAAAAGGTAGGAGATTTCATGCGGGTTTTGAGGCCCAGTTATTTCAGGTACTTCCAAAGGGTTCAGAATGAGAAGCCAAGTGAAGGCGATTATTTGATACCGAAACCGAAAAACGTCAAATTGGGGGAGCATGATAAGTTGCTCAAGAAGTTTAGGCATAAGGAAGCTTTGGTTTCGGTGTTGAGTAGGAATAAACCGGAGGATTTGGTGGCTGTAATGGAGGAATTGGTGGCAAGGAGGAAGTTGATGAAATCTGTGATGAATTTGGATGAACAAGAGCTTGGTTTGTTGTTGAGTTTCTTGCATAAGTACACAAATTTGCCAAGACATTCTGTTTTGTTAATGGGGTTAACTAGAAAGGTGATTGAGATGAGAGGTGACTATATAACAGCTTCTGATAAACTGCAAAGTAATATTAGAAACTTGAAACGCTCTGTTGAAGAAGAAATTAGAATTCAGCATTCTTTACAGGAGATACAAGGTATAATTTCTCCATTGTTGAGGATAGCTGGAAGAAGATAAAGCTTGTAGCTTTAAACTCGCAAGGTAAAATTGGAGATTTTTTCCAATCTTAAAGCTTTGTAAGGGGCAAGAAATTATGTTGAAAGGGTAGGATTATAGATATGTTTTTTGTAGTCTTGGTTGAGCAGGATTAACCTATATCTGAGTTACACTTTTATGCGGCTTTACTATGAATGTTAAAGTATTGTTGTGTTGGGGACTTTTAAGTATCGAGAAACTCTTGTTTTCTTCTGCTGATTTCAGACCATGTATATTTGCATTTCATTTTGATGTATGTGTACTAATCTGGGTTGATTTGATAAATGCTTTCTTAGCCATTTGCCATTTGTTACTCGTTCATTGTTACTCGTAATTCCTAATGTTATGTGAAGTTGAAAGTGAAGTGAGATTCCCAAGACTTTTTGAATTTTAATTTAGATCATATCAATATAAAATTTCACGAAACACCTTTTAAAAATAATATTTTTTCATTTATGTTTTTAAATTTTCTTTTGTTTTTACCTGAAAAATAAGAAAACAAAGCAAATTAATATAAGCGTTGTATAAAAATTATAATAAGAGCTCTTTTAATAGTCATTTTAACAAAAAGTTTCACAAAAATGTCTTATTTGAGGTGTACGAGGGGTATAATAGTTTAATGTCTATAAAAAAATGTCTTATACCATGCATAAGATTAGTATGAAATTTCTTTTCGTAAAACTTATACTTACCATGTATAAGACAAGTATAAGAGATCTTTAGTGAAAGCCAAAAAATAGCGTATAAGTAAAAAAACTTAAAAAGTCGTAGAACTAAAATATTTCCTGTTTGTTGTAAATAAAATCTAATTTTTGAGCATTTGGGTAAATTTCTTCTTGATAAAAATTCTCACGGATGAAAGATTATTTAATTCCAAAATCTTTAATATGGATGAGGATAACATTCTTCAATCCAGTCAATCTCCAAACCCGATAAGTTTAAATGAGTATAAATTTACAACAAGTATAAGAATCTCACTACAAAAATAAGTACAGATAAAATACAATAGAATATTAAATCTAAATTTTTATTACTATCATTCAATTTAAAGCGATATTCATACATTTTTCTCCTAATTATTCAATGTTACAAATTGAATTAATACTATTTATAATGTATTTTCATATTTATTGAACATGTTAAACTATTATTTTCGAAAGATTAATACGATATAATCTTAAGGTAGATTTTATGATGACTTTGTCAAAAACAAAATCTTCATTACCTTGTTCTTTATCACTATTTGATCAACGGTGTAAATATTGTTCCAATGATTATAAGAGACAAAGTGGATTGTATTTTATTAAAAACAAAATCATCATAACACCTTAGCACGCTAACATACACATAATCTTAGTTTTACATTACTTTACATAAATTTTCTAACCCATTATTCTCAATGGGAATTGGACTACAATATGGAATCCCCAATTCCTCGGAGTGGAAAATGAATTTTTTTTTTCGACAATTAAGGGTTTAAACCCTAATGTTACAAAGGAAAGGCATATCAAATCTCCCTCCACTTTCATTTTTATCATTTGGGCGGGAAACTTAAAACTTGCCTCCAACTGTAATCACATAAGCCGACGAACCATTTCTCTTCCCAAATTAATATATAAATTACCCATTCAAATTCAAATCCTCTTGGCTTCTCTTGCAATCTTCTCTCTATATATAATTGTAATTCCATTATCATTTCACGCAACCACTATCACCTGTTCGACGAAATTCCTCATCCAAATTACTGGTTAATATCGTTCGACGATGTACGTTATCAAGCGAGATGGGCGCCAAGAGTCGGTTCGTTTCAACGAGATCACGGCTCACCTGGTCAAACTCAGTTATGGCTTAAATACTGACCACTGCGATCCTGTTCTTGTTGCGCAAAAGGTTTGTGCTGGAGTCTTCAAAGGTGTCACCACCGCCCAGCTTGACGAGTTAGCCGCGGAAACTGCCGCTTCTATGACTGCTAACCATCCTGATTACGCCTTGGTCTGTTCATGTTTCTGTTTTCTCACTTTTGCCGCTACTCTTTTATTTTAACTTAGCGTCCATAAGATATATATACAGTTAGGTTATCATTGAGTTTGGTTGTTGTGTGATCAATTGATTAAATCTGTTTTCTTCCGGTGGTTTTCATGAATCTTGCTTGACTTTGTTATTTGGTTCATTGATGATCTGATGTAGTTGGCGGCAAGGATTGCTGTTGCGAATCTGCATAAGAACACGAAGAAATCTTTCTCAGAGACGTGAGTATTTCAGTTTAACTTCAGTTTGTTCTGTAGATGACTTACTTTTATGAGCTGTGTTTTGTTATGGATGGACAGGATTGAAATAATGCATGATCTAGTTGATAAGAAGTCTGGACATAAGGCCTCATTGATTGCAGATGATGTTTACAAAATTATCATGAAGGTAATCGTATCCTTATTTTATTGACATTCTGGATATAATTATCGTAAACATCTAGTTTATGCCTTACTTTTGAAGCATTATTTTCCTGCTATCTGTCTACAATATTCTGATTAATATGCAAAATGAGTTCTTATGGTGTCACTAAGCTTGCATCAATTTCAACCATATGTTTTCATGAATGCCTCAAATATTAGTTTTGTAATATACAAGTTCTATCTTCTTGCTATCAGAATGCCACTCGATTGGACAGTGAGATAGTGTATGACAGGGATTTTGACTACGATTACTTTGGCTTTAAAACTCTTGAGAGGTCTTACCTTCTAAAGATTGATGGGAAGATTGTAGAAAGACCGCAACACATGTTGATGAGGGTTGCTGTTGGTATCCACAAAGATGATGTTGAATCTGCTGTTCAGACATACCACCTGATGTCTCAACGCTGGTTCACACATGCTACTCCTACTCTTTTTAATTCAGGAACCCCTCAGCCCCAAGTATGTTTACACCATATGATTTTGTCTGTTGAAAACTTTAAATAAGTTGCGATGTTCATCTAACTTGTCATTTTTTCCACCCTCCTATGGCTGGTATTTGCAGTTGAGTAGCTGTTTCCTTGTATGCATGAAAGATGATAGTATTGAGGGTATATTTAATACTTTGAAGGAGTGTGCTGTTATCAGCAAGTGCGCTGGGGGAGTTGGCCTTTCAGTACACAATATTCGTGCTACTGGAAGTTATATTTGTGGGACAAATGGGACTTCAAATGGCATTACCCCAATGCTACAGGTGTTCAATGACACTGCTCGCTATGTGGATCAAGGGGGAGGCAAGAGGAAGGGTATAATCCCAACTCTAATTCTTTCTTTTTTTTCAAAACATGGAAACATGAATACTCCGCATACATTTAATAATCAGTGCAACTTGAGCAAATTTGTTTGTTTTTAGGTGCATTTGCTATATATTTGGAGCCATGGCATGCAGATATCTTTGAGTTTCTGGATCTCAAGAAAAACCATGGGAAGGTATTATATAAAAAAAGATTATTCATCTCAATCAAATATGAAGTTCTTGCCTGAATAAGTTAACTTTCACAGATTTTCTTTTCCACCTCATATTTTGTGAATATTCTACATTTTATTTATTTGCAGGAAGAGTATCGAGCTAGAGATTTATTCTATGCCCTTTGGATTCCTGACTTGTTTATGGAAAGAGTCAAAGGTGACGGCAACTGGTCGTTGTTTTGCCCTAATGAAGCTCCTGGTTTGGCTGATTGCTGGGGTGAAGAATTTGAAAATCTGTACAATGCTTATGAAACTGACGTAAATATCTTGTTAGGATCTGTACATTGCTTATAAATCTGAAGTTAGTGGTTGATGATTCAGTACTATGAAATCAACAATCAAATTATGTGCTCTATGGATACAGGGTAAGGCAAAGAGGGTCATACCTGCCAGGAAACTCTGGTTTGAGATATTAAACTCTCAGATTGAAACTGGGACTCCTTACATGCTTTTCAAGGTATAGAAGGAACTGAAATTAACCATTAATTTAAAGCCTACAAATTTGTTACAGTTTCTTGGCATATTAATTGTCATTCTATCATCAGGATTGTTGCAATAGGAAGAGCAACCAACAGAATCTGGGGACGATAAAGTCCTCAAATTTGTGCACTGAGATCATAGAATTCTCAAGTCCTACAGAAACTGCAGTTTGCAATCTGGCTTCTATTGCTCTACCACGATATGTAAAGGAAATGGTGAGTTCCAGGAATCCAATATAATACTCATACTATTTGCCTTTAGTTACTTCCATTACACTGTTTAAATTGAGTTTTGTATTTTTGTTGAAGGGAGTACCAATTGTCTCACAATCATCTAAACTTGTTGGTACTGGAGGTTCAAAGAACAGATATTTTGATTTTGTAAAACTAGCAGAGGTATGTTTTTACTAGAATTGTGAATCGCTCTAACAAAAATCTAGTGTTTGAGGGAGTAGAACTAATGTAAATTTCATTTCTCCCCTAGGTTACTGAAACTGTTACTGCAAATCTAAACAAGATCATTGATATTAATTACTATCCTGTTGAAACTGCGAGAAGATCAAATTTAAGACACAGGCCAATTGGTATTGGAGTTCAGGGTCTTGCTGATACTTTTATCCTGCTTGGCATGCCATTTGATTCGCCAGAGGTAAGAAATCGATGAATCTCAGGTTGATTCAGCTTTCACTAGTTTGGCTATGGTCCAATGCTTCTTCTGTCTCTTGCAGGCCCAAAAGCTGAACAAAGATATATTTGAAACCATATACTACCATGCATTGAGGGCTTCTTCAGAGTTGGCTGCGAAACATGGCCCTTATGAGACATATTATGGGAGCCCTGTGAGCAAGGTATGATTTCCTCGGCTTTAGCATTAGGTCTCCATTTTTTTACTATATATATATATATATATATATATATATATATATATATATATAGTACGGAGTTTTATTTTCTTTTGAGCAGTAAGCCTGGACTTTATTTTACAACTATTATTTTGGTACATTACGCACTACACACACACTCATCACGTGCCCAATCACATCTTTTCATTTTTGTCATTTTTAAACATTATACATTGTTTGAAGAAACTGTAAGTGGCTTATGAACTTTCCAAATTTTGCTTGTTAAAATCCTTTTTTACTTTTAAGTATTTTATGTGTGTGGATAGATGTTGAGGAAATTGAAATACAAACATCGTCTTGATCTTCAGCATCCTCTCCCATTTTTTCAGGGAATTCTTCAGATGGACATGTGGGATGTTATTCCATCTGATAGATGGAATTGGAATAACCTTAGGGAAATGATCTCAAAAAATGGAATAAGAAATTCTCTTCTTGTAGCACCTATGCCAACTGCTTCAACAAGCCAGATTCTTGGAAATAATGAGTGCTTTGAGCCTTACACGTCCAATATCTACAGCCGTAGAGTGTTAAGGTTTGATGTTCTCGAACTTTGTTACTTGAAAAGTATATCTGCTGTTATCTAACATCTATCATTTTTCAGTGGTGAATTTGTAGTGGTGAACAAACACCTCCTCCATGATTTGACAGAGCTTGGTCTTTGGTCACAAGATCTTAAGAACAAAATAATATCTGAGAATGGATCTGTTTCTAAAATCGCTGCGATTCCAGAGCATTTGAAATCTATCTACAAGTATGAAATACTCTTCTTGTTTCAGTTGTAATTTGTAATTATCTTTATCATGTTAAGACAACATTACTACGTACAATGTATATATCAGGACAGTGTGGGAAATCAAGCAAAAGATGTTGGTTGATATGGCTGCTGACCGAGGATGTTATATAGATCAGAGCCAGAGTCTGAATATTCACATAGAGCAACCTGATTTGGGGAAACTAACTTCTTTACATTTTTATGCTTGGTCTAAGGTATCAATAGTTGTATTGAAAAACGTACTGATAATTTCATGTTGCGAAATTTTCCCCATATATTGATTGGTCTTTGAATCCTTTTCCCTGGAGCAGGGTCTGAAGACAGGAATGTATTATCTGAGAACACGAGCTGCTGCTGATGCAATCAAGTTTACAGTTGACACATCTGCTCTGAACCATGTAATAAATTTTTTATTTGATGTCAAGTTCAAGCATATTGTAAATCTTTCTTTTGTTTCAATTAGTTTTGAAGGTATTACTATTACAACCTTATTCATCTAAAACGCTCGATAATTGCAGCACTGAAGAACATTAATATTTCGTATTGGTATCAAAATTGACGTTTTCATTTTATTGAATGGCACAGGAAAAGATAAATAATGATGTCGATCCAGGCATTGCAGAAGTGGTGTGTTCACTTCAGAACAGGGAAGAATGCATGTCTTGTGGCAGTTAATGTCCAAAATTGAGGTACTTTTTTGTTATTAGTCACGTGAGAGATGGAGCTAACATTCTGCAAGTGTATGCCTGGTCTATAATCAACCATCTCCTGTGCGGTGTGCATATATATTAGACTATTTGTAGAGCAAATCTTGGTGTAGTGAACTGGCTGATGCCGTTTTGTTCTCAAGTACATGGCATGTGTCTTGTATTAAAGAAATATATGAAATTACGTATGCAGTTATAGTCCTGGTGGGTGTTCTTTTAAGGAAATTGCATTTTCATTGATTGCCTGTCCATGACTTTGTTTAACTCCTGAAAATTTTTTTATTACTACTAAAACCTTATTTGACTAATGTTTTGATAACAAGGTTTCGAATGGCCAAAGGTTAACAGTTTCAAATTTGTCAACATTAAAATGTGTCATTGTTTTGTAGGAAGTTGCAATCTTGCATGATTCAGATTCTGGCTTTTTATATATTGTGGTTATCAGAAACCTTAAATGATAGGGTTTTTTTTTGCAATATATTTTGTGGAATAAACACGTGGGTGATTGGCAGTGATTGTTTATTTCGCTGGTACATGTTGAAATATAACATCCGCTGTCATTTGCAGACCAAAGAGCCATTCTTACACGGCGAAAAAAAGTATACCTATCAAAAAAGCAGTTTACATGCACATATCAAAATTTATTAATAATGATTCTCGGCAGTGGTGTTTTGTAATTTTCGGATAATCTTAATCCTTTATTTAGTTTTAATGATTGAAACTAAGTGGAAATAAATCTCATTAAAATTGGATATATAACTAAGATTGATTGAAATCTATAAATGTATTAAAATTGAAATTTAAAGAATTATTTTCCAAAATATATTTTTAACAAAGGTAACTAATTTTAATTTCATCCCGTCTCATTTTAATTTTTGGTGTGTTTTTGTAAAAAGAATTCAATATTTCATTTTTTCATTTAATATTCAGTGCAAAATTTGAATAAAAAATGAAATGAATTGAATTAAAATCGCTTTTATTACAAATATAACATCAAAGTTTTTATATCTTTCTGTACACGTAATTTCATTTTTAATTTGATTAAATCTCATTTTATTATATTATTCAATTGGAAATTAATTAATTCGTGGTAATAAAAAGTCAAATGTTAACTTGGAGTTTTGAAAAAGAAAAGAAATTAAAAATAAAAATGTTTCAGTAATCTTATAATTCATTGCTTCCTATGATGATTTTATTGAATTTTCATTATTTTATCTCTTATCATCATTGAAACAACAATGATTGATTCGATGATCATAAGAAATAAAGCAAAGTTTATACCAAAACCTACAATTTAATTTTCAGTTTACAAAAACTTAGTTGAGAATACCATACACATATAACACTAACCTTGAGTAAAGCTTAGCTAAAATTCATGAGGCTCAAGCGTGCTTTTGGCCCGCCAATACGTTGCCAATTGAATGCTTTTTTTTTCGGAGAGTCCAATCCTTTTTATCAAATTGAATACATTTATATATTCATTTGAATTATTTTTAAGTGTAAATCATCAATGGTACATGAA
Source organism: Euphorbia schlechtendalii (assembly GCA_949673415.1). NCBI lineage: Eukaryota > Viridiplantae > Streptophyta > Magnoliopsida > Malpighiales > Euphorbiaceae > Euphorbia > Euphorbia schlechtendalii. The sequence goes on from CATIWQ010436766.1 coordinate 15,767, forward strand.
TTTTATATCCATTAACATAATGATACTCGAATTTTATCATTTACTAATATAATGATCAAAATCACTTTTAACCATTAAAATCAACTTTTAACTCCGGTTTTAATCAATGCGTCACATCACTCATTACTCTCTTTTCCATGTATTTATTTTTCTATTTTACCTTTTTATTTGACAATTTTCCTCTTAAATTTTTTAAATAAATGATAATAACCTTTCATCTTCTTTATCCAAAATCGACCCAAAATGTAAATGGTAGGAAACTTGACAAATTCAACAAAACAAATAAATGAATGCCTTAAACATGATTTCATATTTCGCATAATTTCCAGTGTTTTAAAAAGCGTTAGGCGCTAGTCGGGCGATTGAAGGTGAATCGGGATCTAGGCGGGGATTAATCGGGGCTTGGGCAAATTTAGACGCTAGTCAGTAGAATTTAGATGCTAGGCGTAGCCAGGCAACGATTCTTAAAATTGCGCCTAGGTGGGCGAGGATTTTTAAAATAGTGATAATTTCTGATCCATGTATATTTCACGAGTGTTCGGTTATCATTCCAGAAAAGGTAAATTTATTACATTGGGACCATAACCTATCTTCTCATTATAAAGAGAAGAAAATTCCAAATCGAATTTTTGTTCTCTCTTTGTGCTTTGCAATCTATAATATACCGACATGCCTGCCTCTTGACAAGTCGGAACAAACTTTGGTATTCTGTTTCTGTTTCTTTAAATGATATAAACATGTATTTATTAAAAATTAAATAATAATAATAATAATAAAAAAAATCGATTTTATTAACATTTTATTCGCAATAAAGCATATAGCTCCGGTTCTTTGTTCCTAGTCTAGCTGAGCACTATATTAATGGCTGGATGACAAATTTTGAATTCACTTAACCGCTAACAATTTATAAACCCCATCGATCCCTCTACAAAGTTTCAAAATGTGACTAAATAAATTCAAGGTTACATGTGCTTATTGAAGGTGGCGAATCAGAGAGATTTGGGCGAATACATCAGGCCGCCGTATCCCAATTCAGATAGCGGCGGAATTGATCATAACTGTAATAATTTAGTAGTGCAAAGGGCGGTTTGAAATTCAAGTAATATGCTTCCTGGTTATGGAAGCAATAGGGAGATTTCTGATCTTACATTTGTGGTATCAGGACAAAGACCACCGGTTGATTGGAGATTTGGCAGCGGCGAGGCAGTTTCAACTCCTTTGTCCGATAATAATTCTTCCTTTACCACTGGTAGTTCTGGTAATGTTGCCAAAAAACGAAGCAGAGATGAAGATGGTGTTCGTCAACCTCAATTATATTGTGCTACTTTTGATGCAAATGGTAATTTCTTCTTTTTTTATTAACTGGTCATTTCTTCTTTTGGTTTTAAGTATACTTGAAAATGATATTCCCATCCATTCAACATCGTCACCTTCATCAAAACATATAAATTTTCAATCTTTATCTTCAAATGATTGGAATGATCAATGGGACAATCTTAGGATAAAGACTATGTTGATGGATTGATAGCTTTGTAACATTAATATAGTTGTTTAAACGTAATTATCATCATTCGATGAAGTAGAACGAACACTAGTAAATTATACATTATTATTTTTTGTTGAATATTTAAATTTAGAATATGTTTAACATTTTTCAATATGCAATTTTTTTTTATCAAGAATTCGCTCTTTCATTGTTACTTCTTAAAATTTAAGTATTGAATCTAAAATTTCTCGTTATCAAATGAGCTATGAATAGTTATTTAGTAATCGATAGTAATTTGAGTAAACTAATAAATTAATTAGATTTTCTTTTTCGGAAACAGAGGGAGGAAGTGGTGCTTCTAAAATAGTGTCAACACCGGCTGCCGTGGTCTCCACAACCATCGTTGTGCCACCAACCAGAACTGACGAAGAAGCCGGCCAGCATAGGAGAAGATACAGAGGAGTAAGGCAACGGCCGTGGGGTAAATGGGCGGCGGAGATACGGGATCCTCATAAGGCAGCTAGAGTATGGCTCGGTACATTCGACACTGCGGAAGCCGCCGCCCGAGCTTACGATGAGGCCGCTCTAAGATTCCGGGGAAGTAAAGCTAAATTGAACTTCCCCGAAAACGTCCGAGTACAACCACCGCTAATGCAAAACGCCGCCGTATCTCATTCCCCTGTCGATCGTCAGCTAAAATCGTCTCAATTGCATTCAATTTCATCTTCAGCTCCGGATGTACCTCCGTCGCAACAATCGTTTCAACATCAATCCGATTCTATGAGAGATTATTGGCAGTATGCGCTGCTTCTACAGAGCACTGGCGATATTCATGGCGGATTTCAGTCACCGAATTTGATGGAACATATGTTATCTAATCAGCCATTAGCGTCTCCACAGTCGAATTTTCCGATTTCTACTTGTTCAGTAGATTCGGCGAATCGTTCAATTGCTGCATGTACAGCTTCATCTTCATCCTCTGATTCATATCCTCTGTTCTTTCCTGGTCAACAACAGAGTAATTTCCGGCCACCTCAAAATCAGAGTCCGCCGACGTGGTCTGGATCGAGCCTCTAGTGGTTGAAACTGATTTCATACTTCCTTTTCACACTATATATACTTCATTAATGGCAAAATACCCGGTTAGACCCCAACTTCGCTTGTTTTTTAATAGTTCTTCCCAAAATCATTAAATGTATCTATAACTATAGACTAAAGTTAGTTGACAATTTATACGAGAGATTGAATATTTATGAGAAGGTATTTATTTCAAGGGAGTTATTACGCGTCACCCGTTCAAAAGATAAAAATACCCCTGTAGCCAAAAATTTTTTTTTTCACCCCTCGCCGGATTGTCAATTCCGGCGACTGTATATTGGCCGGCCGGATTTTCCAGTCAGCCCAGTTGCCGGTCGGAATTTTATTCCTGCCAAAGGAGTTAAGAGCCGAAATAAAATTCCGGCCTAACTATAGTATGGCCGGAATTTTATTTCGGCCAATATTAGGGTTGGTCAGAATTTTATTCTGGCCGGAATTTT